>CM038679.1:718507496-718770905 GCA_021605205.1 Aegilops longissima | reverse complement strand
TAAGGACATAAGCTTTCTTCTGTCCGCATAATCGCCATCGCCAACTTTCAACTATATTTTCTCTAGGAACATATCTAAACAAAGGAACTAAAGCGCGAGCTTTTACATAATTTGCAAAGATCTTTTGACTATGTTCAGGATAATTAAGTTCATCTCATGAACTCCCACTCGATAGACATCCTCTAGTCATCTAAGTGATTACATGATCCGAGTCAACTAGGCCGTGTCCGATCATCACGTGAGACGGACTAGTCATCATCGGTGAACATCTTCATGTTGATCGTATCCTCCATACGACTCATGCTCGACCTTTCGGTCTCTTGTGTTCCGAGGCCATGTCCGTACATGCTAGGCTCGCAAGTTAACCTAAGTGTTTCGTGTGTAAATCTGGCTTACACCCGTTGTATGTGAACGTAAGAATCTATCACACCCGATCATCACGTGGTGCTTGAAACGATTTAACTTTAGCAACGGTGCACAGTTAGGGGAACACTTTCTTGAAATTTTAATGAGGGATCATCTTATTTACTACCGTCGTTCTAAGCAAATAAGATGCATAAACATGATAAACATCACATGCAATCAAATAGTGACATGATATGGCCAATATCATTTTGCTCCTTTGATCTCCATCTTCGGGCTCCATGATCATCATCGAAACCGCATGACACCATGATCTCCATCATCGTGTCTCCATGAAGTTGTCTCGCCAACTTATTACTTCTACTACTATGGCTACCGTTAGCAATAAAGTAAAGTAATTACATGGCGTTGTTCAATGACACGCAGGTCATACAATAAATTAAGACAACTCCTATGGCTCCTGCCGTTGTCATACTCATCGACATGCAAGTCGTGATTCCTATTACAAGAACATGATCAATCTCATACATCACATATCATTCATCACATTCTTCTTGGCCATATCACATCACATAGCATACCCTGCAAAAACAAGTTAGACGCCCTCTAATTGTTGTTTGCATGTTTTACGTGGCTGCTATGGGTTTCTAGCAAGAACGTTCTTACCACGCAAAACAACAACGTGATATGCCAATTGCTATTTACCCTTCATAAGGACCCTTTTCATCGAATCCGTTCCGACTAAAGTGGGAGATCGGCACCCGCTAGCCACCTTATGCACCAAGTGCATGTCACCGGTGGAACCTGCCTCACGTAAGTGTACGTAAGGTCGGTCCGGCCGCTTCATCCCACAATACCGTCAAACAAGATTGGACTAGTAACGGTAAGCATATTGAACATCATCAACGCCCACAACTACTTTGTGTTCTACTCGTGCAAAGAATCTACACAATAGACCTAGCTCATGATGCCACTGTTGGGGAACGTAGCATAAATTCAAAATTTTCCTACGTGTCACCAAGATCTATCTATGGAGAAACCAGCAATGAGGGGAAGGAGAGTGCATCTACATACCCTTGTAGATCGCTAAGCGGAAGCGTTCAAGAGAACGGGGTTGAAGGAGTCGTACTCGTCGTGATCCAAATCACCGGAGATCCTAGTGCCGAACGGACGGCACCTCCGCTGCTCAACACACGCACAGCCCGTGACGCCTCCCATGCCTTGATCCAGCAAGGAGAGAGGGAGAGGTTGAGGAAGACTCCATCCAGCAGCAAAGACAACGGCGTGGTGAGGTAGCCGTGCGAAAAATGCCGTGGTCGATGTCGAGTCGGGGCCGGTGTCGAGGGATGTCGCCATGGAGCCGCGGGCGCAAGGAGGCACCGAGTTAGCATGGGCGCAGTGGTGTCGAAGTAGTGGTGCGCCGGAAAGAAGACGTTGACGCGCCGCGCCGGGGTTGCCAAGCCTGGGGACACATCGTAGACGAAGGCACGCATCAGTGTTGCCAGCACCGGGAATGCGTAGACGGACGAAGACGAAGTTGACGAAGCGCCACATCAGGCTTGCCAGGCCGGGGACACGTCATGGACGAAGGCACGCTTCGGTATTGCTAGCACCGGGCATGCATAGGCTGGGACCTGCACGAGTTGTACGCCAGGTCGAAGAAGCTGAAGAAGCCAGTAGAGAAGGACTCAACGACGGTTGCGGCGTCCATCGGCGCAGGGCCGATGTCGCCCATGGTTGTCGGAGTAGACGAAGTGGTCGGGTAGATGACGGCGACACTGGTGACGGGCTGGTGCTTGGATGAAGACGAAGGGGGGGGGGGGACGGGCGGCGACGGGGGCTAGGGGGGTAGCAGCGGCAGCGATGGCTAAGTTAGGAGCGCGGCGGCGGTGCTAGAAATAGGCGAAGAATCCTGAAAGCGTGACGAAGACCAGCGCGGACGGTGGCGTTCCCGCGCCAAGGGAGGCGGCGCGGCACAAACCACAGGATGTCAATGCATTGGGATGACAGAGTGGACCGCGGGCCATGGCGCTATGGCCCGAAGGGGCGACGCAGCGGCAGCAAGCGGGTCAGGACGACGGCAGGAAGACCTCTGTGGCTGCGGTGGGGACCGCGGACCGCGGCGCTACAGCCCGAAGGGACTATGCAGCAGCGGCGCGTGAATCAATGCAACCACGGGGACGGCCGCAGGCGGAGACCACATGCCACGCTCGCTAAGGGTCGATGGGGCGACGCAGCGGTAGCGTGAGGGTCGGTGTAGCCACGGAGACGACCTAGATAGGATGGCCTCGGGGCGGCAGTAGACTGCGGGCCGCGACGCTACGTCCCGAAGGGGCGACGCAGCGGCAGCACGTGGGTTGGTGCAGCCCCAGAAAAAACCACGAGGCGGCGGCGCTGCGGCCCGATGGAACGACGCACCGGTAACCCGATGCTCGATTGCTGTAGGGGTGCAATGTACTTAATGACAATCTTCACATGACGTACAGAGGCACGCGCAACCAACTGATCAGATCGGTCTTGGTGCGGATGAAGCGGATCCCCTACGCTCGGATGATCAGTCCAAACGTCCGCGAAGTCGAGGTAGCTGCTCGGAGTAGGTCGCGCGTCTGGACTGACAGAACCTGAGCCACCGGATACACGCGCAGCACACAGATGCTGATCGCACGTGTTAGTGCCACGAGCCAAGCACGAGGTGCAACCGGGTGCACCAAGTGCCAATGGCCAGCACGGGGTGCCATGCACCCATATGAGCGATGGAGCTCCACACCAGATAAGTGCAGCACTAGCGCACGACAGATGAAGTGGCGATGCCGCGCGGCACCATGGTCAACGCGCTGCACCAGCAGGACGCGCCGTGAAGCAGCGTGATGCAATCGAGCTGTATGGATACGGGTCGGTGGAGTAGTCCGGATCAGATCAAAGCGATGACAGACGGCGCAGAACAACAGCGGACGGATGCGCGGACGACAGCCGCTACGGGCCGCCGCGTCACGCAAGGCCGGCGTGTCGGAGAAGAGGCCGGTGTAGTCGATGCCGAAGTCGGAGTAGAAGCGTCCGAGGGTCGACGGCGGCGGCGGGCGATGCAAACCGATATTAGATCGAAAACCAAAAAATAAACATCGAACAAAACGACCGGTGAGAGAGAAAAACCTCGATCAACGGATCAGAAAAATGACCCTCTAGAGTAGCCGGTCAACACGACCGGCGGAGGAACCCTAGGTACGGGCAGCGTGGCCCCCGGCGATGGTCATGGAGGCCGACCGCCCTGGCGGCGGCGCGCAGGGCGGAAGCAGCGGGCGACGGCCAGGGTTGGATCGGTTAGACTGATACCATGTTAGAAGGGAGAGAGGGATAATGATGAAATTATTGTTTTAGTGCTTGAGCTTCGTGAGCATATATATAGAAGTATAGAAACCAACTTAGAGTATAAGACATGGCAGGATCGAATCCTAATCTATCCTATACATGCCGTCCTTCAGGTTCTGGTCTGATGGTAGCCGCAGCCACCACCATGTTGGTCCGGCCGTCTCGAACGTCTTGGTCATCACCCCGTCGACGGCCACCACCACCGCAGCACGTACGCGGCGCTTGCACCAGCCACTGGCAGGATCTGGAGGAGCGGTAGGCGTACTGGCTGGAGCCCGAGCCATGTCCATCGAGGAATGGGAGAGTGCAGAGTCGCCAATCCGCAATCAACATCCTCATAGAAGTCCATATGACCGACATCGTAGTCACCCCGCCCGTCATAGTAGTCGTCGTGAGCCCAAACGTATGAGAAACTCCCGCTGGAGTAACCCCTGCTGCCGATATATAGACCTATTCCTAGTCTTCATGTTGTTTTACTTTGCTTTTTGGATGTTGCGGTGACAACTCCCCTAGTTGGGTTTTGCGCTTGCTGGATTTGCTGCGTTGCCTAGTGCGGTTCTTAGTAGCTTTTGGTTTTATCTTTGTATAAGATAACTGGGTTGCCTTAATGGAAATCAAAGGGAGAAACCCTTCTTTGATAAAAAAAAAAGTCATCCCCATAATACACGGTCTCCTCCACGTATTACTCAGTAAAGCCTCTGACGTGGAGCTCACGACCATCAACGTAGCAGTAACTCTCCTTTCTGCCACCGTGGTATCGGCGGCTAGCATCGTCGCCTGCAAGGCTATCGTCAAGGTCGTAGCTGAACTCCGTCGAAGGCAACCATCCTAACAGTTGCCGGCGAAGGCTTGGTGGTGGGAGATGGACAGGATCATGAGATCGCCGATCAGGCTTTTACGGATCGGGGGGTTCCTTTTTTCTCCAGCCACACATCCTCAAAATCGCATGGGCAATTATCTAGTCACCGGCAACAATTGTTGCGGCCATCCGTCAGGCTGGCATCACGCAAGGCCTCGTCAAAGCACCAAGTTGCCATGGCGCTGGCGCCGGCAAAACCGCAGGATGTGTGGCCGCCACATCCTTCGTCGGCCCGCACAGAGCAATGGGTCTCCACCAACAAGGATGAGACCGTCGAGGTGGATGTTAGCGATGGCGGGGCTCGGTTACGTACTCCTCGGTTAACCCTTCGGTTATCATAGATATATATATCTGATTATAATCAATAAATAATATTATAAGATATGGGTGGGCGTGTGGATGGGTGAGGGCTATTGCCCCCCCCACCAACACACACACGCACCACCACCACCCCAATTTAAGTAGGGGGAGCGAGTCAAGCCCCCCATAATTTTAAATTAACTATTCATTCATGTTTGATACAACAAGTTTCCATAGGGAAAGTCAGTTCTTTTGTTGATGTTATATTCTGCCAAAACACATTTAAGTAATATATTTTATGTTTGATAGAACGTACTTGTTGCTAACCTAGTAGTTAATGTATCTAAGCGTTGTTTGTTACATTTGATATATCGCATGCGAGACGTTGTTAGGAGAGCTGCCGAGTTGTTCCCCACCTCAGTTGTTTGTAGGAGATATTTGGAGAAGGTATTATGGAGTGGTTGGTCATATTGTTTGTGAGTAGGAGATCTTTGGAGAAGGTATTACAAAGAGGTTGGCCTTAGTGTTTGGAAAGTTTACTTATTTGCCTGAATTAACCAAATGAGTTTTGTCGTTTATGTGCAGGTGAAGGCATTTGTATGTCTTGATGAGCTACACTATTCTAGCAGTTATGGATGGAGATAAAGATGGTAACTTGCTTTAACCCTTCTACTTTCATACAAATCTTAATGTGCATGCTTCTTCTTAATGTTTTCTGAATTTTGATAAATTATGCTATCTGTAGAGCTATGAAACCGGGACATATACCAGCTAGGGAGCATGAACCTATCATAACGGAGGTATCAACCATGTTATTTATCAATTAGCACAATTCATAATGACAACGGTTTCTATGTTTCAGTACATTACCGAGAAGTTGAGGAGGAGGGTAATAGTTGATCTCAATTGTAGTTCTTCTATTTTTATCCGTTGAACATGTGTACATGTATGTAGGTCACCCCGCCCGTCATAGTAGTCGTCGTGAGCCCCAGCGTATGATAAACTCCCGCTGGAGTAACCCCTGCTGCCGATATATAGACATGTTCCTAGTCTTCATGTTGTTTTACTTCGCTTTTTGGATGTTGCGGTGACAATTCCCCTTGTTGGGTTTTGCGCTTGCTGGATTTGCTGTGTTGCATGGTGCGGTTCCTATTAGCTTTTGGTTTTATAGCACAAATACCCGTGCGTTGCAACGGGATGAAAAATTAGTACCACCTCGGTAGTAAAAAAATCTTTTCACCGGTGAACAGATGAAAAAATTAGAGAAATACACCTTACTTTATGTGTGCGTGTGCGTGCGTGCGTGTGCGTGTGTGTGTGTGTGTGTGTGTGTGTGTGTGTGTGTGTGTGTGTGTGTGTGTGAAAGCAAAGAGTTTTGTGTCAAATAATCTTACGTTGCCAGGCATTATGGATTCAAATCTTGTGTTTGAAGCAAAGTCTTTGTTGTCAAAGAATCTAGCTTCTCCGAAGCATCCAATTTTGGTCCCTGCACGTAGTGTTCACCTGATTGATCTATGCGCATTCAACGAGGTCAAGTGTCTCTGTCAGGATGCACACTTCTTACCATCCAGCCTTTTCAAGAGGCCGTTTTCTTTCTTTTCTTCACCTTTTCTCTTGTCAATGTTTACTTTTGATTCTTAACTAATTCCATTCTTCCACGCATTCCATCGCCCATGTTTATGCAGAATCTTATAGCTGCCAAAGCTATGGCCTCTTTCATGCAAAAAAAGAAGAAGAAAAAAACAAAAGTATGGCCTCTAGCAGATTTGGACAAATTCTGTCATGTCCAAAAACTGCCTTCACATGCATGCTTGGATGCTTACCAACAAACATGTGACATTACCTACTACTACGGGGACATCTTAACGGTTTCCTAAGATGCATTGCATGGCACTTTAGCTCCAAGAAGCAATGGCTTTCACACACGCTTTGTGTTGTTCGGAGGAAACAATGGATCTACCTACCTTTGCACTGCAATGCATGCATGTTAGTTTGTTCCACGATGATCGTCGGTCGCCTAACAAACGGCTGTTGCACAGGGACCAGTGGAGTCATGCCAACATCAAGCATGGGTCTATTTTATATACCAGCAGTCTACCACCGAACTTTACAAAAAGTTAACTTGTCACGCCCAGCCATATAGCCTGCCAACCTTGCATATTTCAGCTCAAAAGGGATACTTTGCATGAATGATTAATCCTAGGTACCACTTCCGTCCTGATTTATTAGTCTCTTCGTATTTTGTGCTAATTTTTGGTTTGACATAGTTTTTGAAAGAATGTCGCTTTTTCATGTGAGAAATATGTTAGAATAAATCCGAGGCCACCGTCGATCTACCGAGGACCAAGCAATCACACAAGCACGACACCGAGATTTGTTAACGAGGTTCACCATCATGGCTACGTCCCCGGGGCCTAACTACGGGCGCTCCTCTTCATGACACCGTCACAATACCGCACCCCGGCCGCCCAAGCGCCGGCACATGCCGCCGGCTCCCCCGTGTGCCTGTGCTATTATGTTGGCATAGGTTATAATATCGTGTGTCTATCCTCGCTATATATGAGAGGTCTAGGATACAAGTGTCCTACTTGGACACGACTCCATATCCTATCTACACACAGTCCAAAACCAAGTCCAATTGTAACTTACCTTGTACATTAACATTTGACACAACTCTAACAAACTCCACCTTGTCGAATATTCTTCACCACCTTGGATTCATGCATGCGTCGAACCTCCATGTACATTGGAATTGAGATACGCCATGAGCACCACTACTACTCCCAGACTCCACGTGACTCTACCTGCAACTGTAGTCCGTTCTCGTCTTCTTCACAGTCAACACGAGCAAAATTAAGTTTCTCATTACTCTATTTTGTGCTCCCAACTTTCGGAGAATCCGTTCAACGCCAGCAGTCTACCACCAAACTTTACAAAAAGTTAACTTGACACGCTCAACCATATAGCCTGCCAAACTTGCATATTTCAGCTTAAAAGGGATGGTTGAAGGAGGAATCTAGGAAAAAATATCGACTAGCTAAATAGAGTGTGGTTTGCCGTCCTAAAGACCAAGGCGGGTTGGACATTTATGACCTTGAGGTTAAGACTAGGGCCCTCCTTTGCAAATGGTTGTTTAGATTACTGACCGAAGATGGTGTATGGCAATCCCTCCCGAGGAGGAAATATGTTCCAGGGCGATATCCCAAGTATATTGGAAGCCTGGGGATTCTCACTTTTGGGCGGGTCTAATGGCCACGAAGAAATATTTTTTCTTTTATGGATCCTTCTCGATTAAAGACGGCTCGGAAATTAGATTCTAAGAGGACAAATGGCTAGGAAATACCACACTCTGGGAACAATATCCGGCTCTATACAACATTGTACGTCACAAGGGTGATATTATCGCCACATAATGCAATCATTTCTGCCAAATGTGACATTCAGAAGAGATTTAATTGGACCCAGACTCCAATCGTGGTACATCCTGCTCCAGCGGTTGTCCACGGTGCAATTGTCACATGGGTCTGATATATTTTGATGGAACCTACATGGGAATGGACAATTCTCAGTGGAATCTATATCTAAAGCATTAACCAATCTGATGTGCCAGTTGATAATAACAAAAAGATCTGGAAGATGAAGATACCTCTTAACAATAAAATGTTTGCGTGGTATCTTTGTTGTGGAGTCATTCTTACTAAAAATAATCTTATTAAGAGAAATTGACATGGAAGTCCGCAATGTGTCTTTTGTCACCATGATGAGACAATAAAACATTTGTTCTTCCAATGCAAATTGGCTCATTCTATATGGTCAGTCATCCAGATAGCTTCTGGCTTGTATCCTCCTTGTAGTGTTGCTAATGTATTTGGCAACTGGTTATATGGGATTGATCACAGGTTTAGAACTTTTCTTAGGGTGGGAGCGCTTGCCGTTATCTGGTCGCTTTGGCTACGTAGAAATGATAAGATTTTTAATGATAAAAGTACTTCTCTGATGCAGGTTATCTACAGATGTATCAGGACTCTTCCTTTATGGTCCTTTCTACAACGTGTGGAGAATCGGGACTTGTTTACGGAGGTGTGTACACGATTGGAGGATACGTCGAGGGATACTTTTACCCAACATGGGTGGCAGCATGATCTTAGGATTGGCCCACCTCCGCTTTAGGCATTATACGGACTCTATATGTTTCTTTGTATTTTGCCTTTTTGTTTTTTTATTCATGCGAGAGGATTTTGTTTGGCTATCTGCATCTTAGTTATGCAGAAGTCGGGTGTCATGCTTAAACATTTTAAGTAATAAAGCGCCCCTTCTCGAAAAAGGTAATCTAGTTTGGTCATCTCCTCGTGATTGGGGATAGTTTCTGAATTAAGAAGGTCGTTTTTTTCTTTTATGATATATAATACACACGCGGACACTCAGAACACACACGCACATCCTATTCTTATGAGCATCTATGAGAGAGGAAACATAGAAAATGATAATCGGCATGCATCCGCACGAAGTATGCGTTCATCCGGATTCTAGTCATAGGATCCACATGTATGTTTGGATGGTGACAAATTTTGTCGCCTTTTTTGCTATTGTTTGGATGGTTTTCAATATTTGACAATTCCGGTGGACTCTAGCGAACTCCAATTCATTCTTTTCGTCAATGTTGAATACAATTTGGGCGACCAAAACATTAATCGAAATATTGGCTAGCATAATTTTTTCGGGTGGCTAGGGTTGAAAGAAAACACACTCTAGGTACCAAACCATTTTATATCAAAAACAAGTACCGAACTAATTTTGCCAAAAATATTGACGTGCTTCTTAGAAAAAAAAAAGGATATTTTCCTATGCAATACTGGGAGGAAGAAGATGGTGGCCCTTGTGTTTTCCATATATATATATATATATATATATATATATATATATATATATATATATATATATATATATATATATATATATATATATATATATATATATATATATATATATATATATATATATATATATATATATATAGAGGACAAATTTTTCCTACTACCGGGTGTAGTTACTCCCACTTTTGTTTCATACGTTCTAGGTAGTATCTATCATATCGGAGAGTATGTACGCGTAGTATGTAGTATTTAAGAATGTTTAGGTAGTATATATATTATTTTTTATGTAGTATGTAATATATTTTGAGCATACTCCTTTTTACGTACAAATATGTACGTATTTCACAAATATTATAAAAACATGGGCTCACATGCAATTTTTTTACATAATTCGCTTTGGAGTATAGGGATTGACTATTCGTCACCCTGGGTGAGGAATAGTTATTCTTCACCCCCTCTATTTTTACCATCAATGCATCGTAATTTTACGTTACGTAAGTTTTGTCTTATTTCCGATGTAAAAAGAGACTGTAAGAAAATATATAATCGTCGTAAAAAATATTTTATGTTATGTAAAATTACAAACGTAAAAACATAATGTAAAATACACATAAACTATAAATTTTCTTGTCTTATGACCTATATTTTTATTTTCGTATGCAAAATTTTACGTAGTGAATCAATAGGAATGTAACTATTTGAATTTCAAGCGTAATTTAATTATGAAACGATTGTAAGATTACCTCGGTGAAGAATAACTTATTCTGCACCCTGGATGATGAATAGCATCATATATATATATATATATATATATATATATATATATATATATATATATATATATATATATATATATATATATATATATATATATGGAAAATGCATCCTACTATCGGGTGTAGTTACACTCATTTCTCATATACTATCATGTGGTAGTATATACTCTACTTTATTACTTTTAGTATGCTCATATACTATATCTAAGATACTCCAAAGCTTAATTATGTAAAAAATTGCATGTGAGCCCATGTTTTATAATATTTGTGAAATACGTACATATTTATACGTAAAAAGGAGTATGCTCAAAATATACTACATACTACATAAAAAATAATATATATACTACCTAAACATTCTTACATACTACATACTACGCGTACATACTCTTCGATATGATAGATACTACCTAGAACGTATGAAATAAAAGTGGGAGTAACTACACCCGGTAGTAGGAAAAATTTGCCAAAGCGAATTTTTCCTACTACCGGGTGTTCCCAAGAGTTCTTGTAGTGCTGATTTTTTTTTTCAAGGGTACACCTTGTACCAGTAACATATAAAAAGAGTCAAGCAGCTGAAAAGTCTTTCGGCATACAGTTCACAACACCACGATTACAAGTACGAAAACAACTCGCCTAGTCCATACTCAACCCAGAAATGGCGATGAGGCAAGACACAAAGATCAAGGACTGCGTCTCGACCAACACCAGATAACGAAAAGCGCAACCCCTGACCAGAACTTAGGTTGGGTGAACGCACTCTCCACCCATCACGCATAGAAATTGGCGAGTGTACAACGCAAACCAGCCGGATTCAAAGAATGTGTCATCCAAGAGTAACTTGTAAAAGTGTACATTGCGCCCCAAGTGTCCATGCCCGCAGCAGAACCATCACCGAACGACACATCACCCCAATCCTCACCTAGTGCTTATTTATTTATAATACCTAAATAATTGATCCCCACTATCTCAATTCTCTCAACATGCAGCCCTTCCACATCATCAACTGTACCACATCAGCATCCACTAATATATTTCTCAAATTTTACCATTCGTTTTTTATCTGTTGGTGTGATGTCTTTCGGAAAAAAAAAAAAAGTTAAAGCTTCGGCTGCAGCGGTGCAGCCCAGCCGTCTCCTCAATTACTCCCCCACAAATTGATTTCCTGGTTCTCTTCATCTTGTGCGCCTAATCCTCTTCCTCCACAGAAAAGTAATGCAAGAGTAAAGGATAGATCTCTTCTTCCCTTTAAGAAACGGATCCATTCTTCTCCCGTAGCATCCACCACAAATACCAAGCCCGATGGCAAGCGAGGACTGAATCGCATTGCTGTTTTGATCCGTGGATCGGCAGGCATAAGCGCGTCTTCCTATCCTGCTTTCCTCGCTCCAAAATTCACCTTCCCTCCGACCTCAGGGATCGGGCTGTGGAGCACGCAGTCACCTCCATCCATCTGTAGCTCAGGGCACCAACTCGAGGAAGGGAAGGCAGGATTCGCTAGGGAGGCTACATATTAGAACATGGAGCCCATTTGTTAACGAGTCAATTCAGCTAACTCATTTTCAGGATTTGGTTGTTCAGGCCATGGGAGAACAACAAACAGGGCAAAAGTACAGGACTGTAGCTTCATGAACCGACGCATCTGGACGGAGCGCCAACGGCCTAGGATCCAGACTGCCTGTCGCCTGCTGTGCTGCCACGGTCGACGCTGTGGTGTGATCTCCAGTGACTCCACCACAAAGAACCATGCTCTTGCCCGTGGCATCATATGTACAAGTCCCCCCACTCTTATCTTGCCGTCAATGGCACTGGAGACAACGGCCGTGAACAGGTGAGGTAACTAACCCCTTGTGTTAATCCTCCATTATATCTCCTAAATTAACCTCTCCTTGTCACTAATTTGCTCCATGCATCTCTATTTCATCTGATATAGATTATAATGCGTCGCGATATTTGGAGATCCATTGCCTGCTGGTCTTCCCTCACGGCATCTATATCACGTAGCAGGCTGTTTGTGATTCTTCCATGGCTCCATTCCGAATCCTCTACTATATTGCTACTTTAGCATGAGCTTATCCCACATGATTTGTTTATTATTTTTTGCCATGCCTTTCCGTAGTTATATATGTTATAGATGGATGGACACTCGTATTATTTGTCATCACAAGGATACACGCCTACCGATTCATGTTCTTGATTGTTTTCAAATTTTGCTACAGGGTTTCCTATATTAGAACAACCAAAGCATAGATGCTTATAGTACGTGAAGGGTTGGGGGATCATAATTTATTTTGATTGGAAACATTAGGAAATGTTCCTTGTAAAAATAAATTGATCATTTGTTCTTGGAAAAATAGATTTATCAATAACAAGCATGCACAAGATTAAACAAGAAAAAAGATTGCATCAGATCGTCAAGCCATTCTCGAGTATAGTGGGTTATTTTTCTAGCTCTACGGGACAACTTCATAAATAAGTCATGTTTAAAAGTTCAATTGTCCAAGGACATGTTGCCTCAGCATCATGCCTCGGTTTTACTAAGAGACCTTGCAGCCTAGCCTACCCATGGACGATCGTGATGCTATGGTTATGAAGCAAAATATGAAGAGACCATTATCTAAGTGTTTCCAGTTATTTTCCCAACATTTGTTCTTTATTTTAGTTTCTTTCAAGACTTCCAAGGAAAACCCTGTAATTAACAAATACTCCCTCCGTTCGGAATTACTTGTCGCAAACTGATGTATCTAGACGTATTTTAGTTCTAGATACATCCGTTTCCAAGACAAGTAATTCCGAACAGAGGGAGTAGTTGTGTACCCTGTAATTAAGCCTGATGTGCGAAAGACATGTTGTCATGATAATTATATATCTATAATACCTAAATAGTTCATCCCCACTAACCTATTTCTCTTGACGTGCAACCTATCCACATCATCAAGTAGGTCCACATATAAAACATTTGTCTCCTCTAAATAATCTTCCTATGGTTATTTCTACTACTCTGTTGCATGTCTCATGTCGACACCTACTCTAGGTGGAAGATGAAACGAGGAGGCCCACCGTCTCTCACACCTGGACTCTCTTCACTGTGTACAGCTAAGTTTCGCCCGAAAACAGGTGTAGTGCTAAGTTTCAATCAATATTGCCGCACCATTTTGATTACTAGGCATTGGTTCTTCTTCCTTCTTCTAATAAACCGAGGAGTTCCGAAGAGTCGCTGAAGACACATGGTTTTATCTTCATCTCCGGTCGCCACCACATGAAAGATGGGCAGTGGGTACGGGAATGCGCTGCCGTGCTTGATGGCAGACGACCCAGTGCCCTCCTCTAGCCTCTGGCCTCTGGCTTCCCCGCGGCCGAGCTTTTGGGTGGGCAAGCAGGACTGCGATCAGCCATCGGCGGTCAAGCTGTCGTGCTACTGGTTGTAGCGGCACATCCCCCGCCTCCTACTTGCGCACCATTAACTCGCCATAGTTGTCGTTGGTTGACGGGGGAGGTTGGTCGCCATGGACTTCTCCAACTATCCCTGGATGGATTGGATAAGTTGAATCGTCGATCACCCTATACCCTGTACGTTGCACCACCCTCCAGGTCACCCCCGCTAATCATGTCCAAATCTCGGTGCCTCTTTCCCGCAATCCGCACGTGATGCGCTTGATTGCCGACTTGCTGTTTCCACCCCGGTTAGGCTTCCTCTCAGGAATCCTCAAAGTATTTTCTATACTACTTATGTCAGATGTGAACTCACAAGTACTTTGATTTGGTATATGCTTCTTATCCAATGTCAGTCTAGCAGGGATCGGACAGGAAGGATCCCCAGGTAAATTATTGGTTCAGAGACGGATTTGCAGGGTTCAGGATCAGGTGTGTTAGAGGCCAATCGATGATTATCTCCTGCGACATGGACAATTAAATCAAACACTGACGCGTCGTATATTGCCGCGAGTGGCCAGTACTGCATCGGGGTGATTGCAAGAGATTGTAGAGGTATTGTGTTCTTCTGTATGTCCAAGAAAATTACCCACTGTTGCTTTGTCGAGGTTGTTGAGGCTGCGTTACTCGCTGGGCTAATGACCCTGTCTTCGACGTACAGGGAGGCACTGATTGCTGAGACTGGTTGCCTTTTCCTGTCAAAGGAACTCCAACATGAGGCTGTTAATCTCTCTGCCTGTTTCTCAATGATCCATTGTATTATAGAGGTGATAAGTTCTTTTGCTTTGGTTCAGTTCAATCATGTTAAAAGGAACAAGAATAATATGGTGCATGAACTTGCTGCTCTTACCAGAACGACAGAGGATTTGTTCATGGTCGCTGGAGAGAGACATACTGGATCTTCATGTAATACCGGTCAATGAGTAATGTATTTACTGTTTTCCTAAAATAAGTAGTTTTATTTGGTGTGCTTCTTGATGTGAATTCACAGTTTCAATAAACAGGAACCCAAAATTCAGTGAGCACAAACAGTATATTCAAGTGGAGCATTAGGTTCTTCCCCTCTACATTTTTTTAAATAGCTCTACGATTTCCTTGATGATTTGCTAGGTACCCCTGATTGGTTCAATCCATTATGTCTTGAGAAAACAAACTGGTTTGGCATGGTGTTCTTGCTAGGGTAATTACTGTTGATGTTTTATGCCTTTATGTTTCTCTGATACTTGCCTTGAATTTAACAGTCCTGCAACTCTGCAGCTGACTGAACTTGAAATGACACTTTTATCCAAAGCACATCCTCCTTTCTTTCAATGCAGGAAGCAATAGGGAGAAGCTACATGCATATGTATGATTGTAAGTTCGTAACCATTTCTCTTAATGTATAACAAAGCTTTATGATCTAAAAAAACATACAGGGGCTACTTTTCAGAAGTTCCAAATATTCCCAAGGATATTGTGACGTCCCTCCGATACTAGCAGAACACTAACATGTTCTGATCCAATACAGAGGTAATATTGCATTCCCACACTATCCAAGTTTAGGTTATGATAATGTTCACACCTCTCTTGGTTTGATGGGAACATAAGCAGTAGTAGCAGCGGCTACTTACACCCCTCGCAATAACTAGCATGCAGGCCAGACACCCACACACAGATTAGATAGGCCAAGGCCAATTAGGGACGAGGATCGGCTACATTACTCACTGTCAAGTAAAGCAAGGTACTACAGTGGTCATTCATTTGTTTGTTTCCTTTATTTGATCAAATCTCTTAGAAATGCAGGTATGATTGATTTACAAAAAGAGTTGCACATAATACAAAATAAGTACGAGTATCTAAAAATGGCAATATGTACATAATATTTCATACAGTCTCTGTTTTGGAATCCCTATTCTATGTTTCATTCATACTTATGCGAGTCAAATGAGATAACTTGAGTCGTATCACTATATTTAGTGAAAAGGTAAATCGCATAATTCAGATTTTTTTTCTTTGTAATTATACAGCAGTTATAACGCCCATTGCAGAAAAAGAAAACCACAAGTTCATATATCAACGCTGCAAACAAAATAATTCGATTTTTTTATTATCATGTGCATAGGACCAAAATTTCCTACAGCAATGCGCGGGGTATCGTCTAGACCCCTCATGTCTATAATACCTAAATACTTGATCCCCACTAAATCTAATTCTCTCAACATGTAACCCTCCACATCATCAAATGTGCCACGTAATCATCCAATAAAACTATTTTTTTCATTCTGCAATGGTCTAGCATACATGCATACTCTTTGTTCAAACACAATTACTTCCGAAAATAATAGCTTTTCATTTAGATTATTTTAATCATACAAAATTTATCCAAAATTAACCTTTAAATCCGGCTGCAACGCGCGGGGAAGTCACCTAGTTAACTAGATGCACAGATCATGTAATTGTCTCATTATATGGTTAGCTATAGATTTCCATATGTTTGTACAAAGATTTATATGTAATTAGTTCCTTGCTCCGTTTCCATATATCTCATTTTTTCGAGGGATATATCTGTTTTCGCTTTCCTTGAACATATATACAAGCTGGAAAGTACCCTGCAACGCGCGGGGAATCATCTAGTTTAACTAGCAGTGTGACCCACACATTTACGTGGCTAGACTTTGTACAATGTTTCATAATCATATTGTATTCTAACAAATATTAGATACAAAAAGTAGCATGTCTAAATATTCTCTCTTACTAGAACATGTCATAATTTCCATTTCTCGACAGTCATGCCAATGTTATTTGAATACAATTCTAATAGTTACCGCAACTGTAATAGTTGATTATGCTATCAACATGATTTGTTGCTCCTCACATTTACCACTATTGTATTGTTTTGGTATTCCATACTCACTTGCACATGTAACACATTCTTAGTATTTGAGTCGTGCATGGTTGGTCTGTTATGTATGCTTGCATAGGTCTTTCACGGAGAACCCCGCGCTGCCCACGCCCAGGGCGGCAAAGGGGCGACCCGCCCTACTCCCTCGGCTCACATCACTCTATTCCCCGGCAGCCGCTGTCGGGCGAAGCCCGCGTCTCCGATGGCGGTGGCGGGGCACTTCCTCGTGGCTGCTTCGATCTGGGGGCGGTAGATCCAGGTGACGCGACGTCTTAGGTGGGGTTGGCGGCCGATCTGCATCTAGCCGTGGCGCTCGAGGCCACGCATGGAGCGGACGTTGGCGGCCGGTGGTGCGGTGGCTTGCCGTCCTGGTCACGTGGGGGTGTCCACTCCTGTGGTGCCTTCAATGGACGTCCCAATGTGGTCGCCAGGCTACTGCAAGGTCGGCAATTGGATCTGTTTCTCCGACGGCTGCAGTCTCGGTGTTGTCTACAGTCGACCGGGCGTGGTTTCTGATTTAGATCTAAATGGCTCGGTGATTGTGATCCAGATCTGATCGGCCTTGATGGTGGTGGTCACAGATTCTACTGCAGTGACCTCCTGTGGCTCCACGACGAGGATGATCACCGAAAGATATATAGGAGGGTTCATCTCTCCAGATCCAATGATGGACTTTGGCCGTGAGATGCAAACTACGGACGAAGATTTGACGCAAGGGGATGGTTGTGCAGCAGCGGCGATCGCTCATTGCATGTAGCTGCTGAGATCGCGAAAAAGTGGTGGCGACAACATGAGTGACTTTGATGGCGTGCTACGGGCACCCAGTCTCAAGATCCATGGTGAAATCCTAGGTCTGCCGGAGTTGGTTATGCCTGGCAGTGGCGACGTTGTTTTGCATTGTTACCTTGTTAAAGGCATTGCTTGGATTCTCTCGGACTGATTCTTTAAGTTGAAAACCTAAATTCTGACCTTGGTGGTTGGATCCGGTGACTGCAGCATCCGAACGTCTCTTCCTTCCTGAAGGCGTTGTTGTTGAAGAACTTCTTTATCTGTGTGGTGTCATGAAATAGTTGGTGTGGATATGGTCATCTCTATAGTTTTCCCATCACGGGCCTGATTGCTTTCAGACCTTTTTCTTTTTCTTGCCTACACATAACTTTGGTCTTATATGACTTTGCTAGTTATCGACGTGTTTTTGTGTGTGTTGGTGTTGGCTGTGTGCCTCCTCACTATGCAAATGCCGGATGTGTGCTCATGGTATTTGTATCCGCTGTTAGAATAAATCCGAGGCATACCGTTGATCATCCGAGGACCAAGCAATCACACGAGCACGACACCGAGATTTCTTAACGAGGTTCACCGATATGGCTACATCCCCGGGGCTTGACTACGGGCGCTCCTCCCCGTGACACCGTCACAATACCGCACCCGGTCGCCCTGGACACCGGCACATGCCGCCGGCTTCCCCTGCATTCCGGTGCTATTATGTTGGCATAGGTTACATGGTGTGTCTACCCCCGCTATATAAGAGAGGCCTAGGATACAAGTGTCCTACTAGGACACGACTCCACATCCTATGTAAACACGATACAACTACAAGTCCAACTGTAACCTACCTTGTACACTATATTCGACACAACTCTAACAAACTCCACCTTGGCGAATATACTCCACCACCCTGGATTTGTCCATGCGTCAAACTTCCATGTACATTGGACTTGAGCTTATCCCATGAGTACCGCTGCTACTCCAAAGACTCCATGCGACTCCACCTGCAACTTGTAGTCCCTTCTTTTCTTGACCACAGTCAACACTCGAGCAAAATTAAGTTCCTTGTTACTCTAGTTTGCGCTCCCAACTTCCAGAGTATCCGTCAACGCCATCACACATCGATCACTGACCTGTGTGAAAGTGAACAACTCACATATTGGGTGTCACACATAAGAGTTACCTGAACTCAACATCACCGCTCCTTTCTCGACCGCCTGTCTAAAACTTGAAGGAATTTCACCATTGCTTATAGTCACCCTGAGTCAAATTCACAGTTGTCTCACCACATGTATGACCACCAGAGCCCTGGCCCGTCTCCATGTCCCGTGCATACCACACGCCTCGCTGCTATTACTGCGTCGAGCCTCCGCTGTCCCGGTCGAGTCTCAAGGGTTGCGAAACCACACCACTCAACCCCCATCGCAGAGTACCACCGGTCATCACCGACCGATGACGAGTTTCACGCTTCCATCGACCACTGGCTCCAATCCAACTTCGTGCCACTCGCTTTTCCCATCCGCTGAATAGACTTCGATTCTCCGGATCCTTACACCGTAGCCCCTCAATCCAGCTCCACCTTCAACATGACTCCATGGTAGATGATCAATCCACCCTCGCGTCGCGTCGACTTCAAGCTCACATGTGCACCGTCTTGAATCAACCCCGCGCCATAGTCTTGTCGAAGCCACACAAGCACTCGGGCCTGCTCCACGTGTTTCCACGCCCAGAAGTCGGTCACCATCAGCACCACGCTCCTATGTCGCATCGCCGATCCCACCACCGTCTTCTGTATCAACCGACTTGCGTTGATCCCGTCAGACTATCCAGTCCGACCCAGTCGAACTCGTTCAACTGTATGACACGCTCAAGGCTCCCAAATCGTCTTCCGAAAATTTCCATCCATCACATGATAATTCCATCACGGCTGACATGACTTCCCGCAACGCCTTCAAGCATCCATATTGTGCCAACAAATCTTTCACCCTTGTCTGCCATAACCCAAGGTTTCAGTTTCATGAACTTCTCCACCTCAAACTCGGTACCTGTTAGCGCCATGTTTGTTTGTATGGCTGACCCTGTGAAAAATTATCCAAGCTATCAACGTGATTCCCAAGTACACGAACAGCCTCCGCGTACTAATAGCAATTCCAACCAAAAAACATTCTGGTCTTCTCACGTGGCGTTGCTCCTAAGCCCAACTCCGAATGCTAGCTTTTGCTTTGTCCTGTTCTCCTTCATGGATGTGTACCCGGATAGATTTTCTCTTTCCGATTTGATTTGCTGCCTTGTGTCGCGGCCGCCAGGAGAACGCATCTCCTCCAGGGACTCGGTCCCTTTTTTGTCCAAAACAAATCTTCTAGAGTTCAATCGAACCTGCATCCCGGACCTTCCACGCAGAGCCTAGCCAGCTCCTTCCGTTCCTGATCCACCAGCACAACACGTGTCAACAGCACCTCTTCACCTCTGCTCCGCATCGGCCAGTCATCCAGTCCATGTCACGACTGCACAAGGGCTGGCCCTCCAAGCACGCACCAGCCAGCCCCCGCTAGGGCCAGCCTGCCACGCCCTAGGGACATGCCCACGAGCCGCCTTGATCTCTGGGACCGCACGATTTTGCCGAAAGCTGCGTTCTGCTGCCACACAATTCGATCTCCACGACTCATCGAGATTTCCTTCACCTGATGTGTTTTCCGATTGATTTCAACCGCCGACACCAATTGCTCTACGGCGACTTCGTGCAGATTTATACCAATCAACACATCGAACCTTCCTTTAATCAACTCATGCAGCCTCGAAACAGCCTAGCTCATGATACCACTTGTTAGAATAAATCCGAGGCATACCGTTGATCATCCGAGGACCAAGCAATCACACGAGCACGACACCGAGATTTGTTAACGAGGTTCACCGATATGGCTACATCCCCGGGGCTTGACTACGGGCGCTCCTCCCCGTGACACCGTCACAATACCGCACCCGGTCGCCCTGGACACCGGCACATGCCGCCGGCTTCCCCTGCATTCCGGTGCTATTATGTTGGCATAGGTTACATGGTGTGTCTACCCCCGCTATATAAGAGAGGCCTAGGATACAAGTGTCCTACTAGGACACGACTCCACATCCTATGTAAACACGATACAACTACAAGTCCAATCAGAACCTACCTTGTACACTATATTCGACACAACTCTAACAAACTCCACCTTGGCGAATATACTCCACCACCCTGGATTTGTCCATGCGCCAAACTTCCATGTACATTGGACTTGAGCTTATCCCATGAGTACCGCTGCTACTCCAAAGACTCCATGCGACTCCACCTGCAACTTGTAGTCCCTTCTTTTCTTGACCACAGTCAACACTCGAGCAAAATTAAGTTCCTTGTTACTCTAGTTTGCGCTCCCAACTTCCAGAGTATCCGTCAACGCCATCACACATCGATCACTGACCTGTGTGAAAGTGAACAACTCACATATTGGGTGTCACACATAAGAGTTACCTGAACTCAACATCACCGCCTTTCTCGACCACTTTATCTCAAACATGAAGGAATTTCACCATTGCTTATAGTCACCCTGAGTCAAATTCACAGTTGTCTCACCACATGTATGACCACCAGAGCCCTGGCCCGTCTCCATGTCCCGTGCATACCACACGCCTCGCTGCTATTACTGCGTCGAGCCTCCGCTGTCCCGGTCGAGTCTCAAGGGTTGCGAAACCACACCACTCAACCCCCACTGCAGAGTACCACTGGTCATCACCGACCGATGACGAGTTTCACGCTTCCATCAGACCACTGGGCTCCAAATCAACTACGTGCCACTCGCTTTTCCCATCCGCTGAATAGGCTTCGATTCTCCGGATCCTTACACCGTAGCCCCTCAATCCAGCTCCACCTTCAACATGACTCCATGGTAAATGATCAATCCACCCTCGCGTCGCGTCGACTTCAAGCTCACATGTGCACCGTCTTGAATCAACCCCGCGCCATAGTCTTGTCGAAGCCACACAAGCACTCGGGCCTGCTCCACGTGTTTCCACGCCCAGAAGTCGGTCACCATCAGCACCACGCTCCTATGTCGCATCGCCGATCCCACCACCGTCTTCTGTATCAACCGACTTGCGTCGATCCCGTCAGACTGTCCAGTCCGACCCAGTTGAACTCGTTCAACTGTATGACACGCTCAAGGCTCCCAAATCGTCTTCCGAAAATTTCCATCCATCACATGATAATTCCATCACGGCTGACATGACTTCCATAACGCCTTCAAGCATCCATATTGTGCCAACAAATCTTTCACCCTTGTCTGCCATAACCCAAGGTTTCAGTTTCATGAACTTCTCCACCTCAAACTCGGTACCTGTTAGCGCCATGTTTGTTTGTATGGCTGACCCTGTGAAAAATTATCCAAGCTATCAACGTGATTCCCAAGTACACGAACAGCCTCCGCGTACTAATAGCAATTCCAACCAAAAAACATTCTGGTCTTCTCACGTGGCGTTGCTCCTAAGCCCAACTCCGAATGCTAGCTTTTGCTTTGTCCTGTTCTCCTTCATGGATGTGTACCCGGATAGATTTTCTCTTTCCGATTTGATTTGCTGCCTTGTGTCGCGGCCGCCAGGAGAACGCATCTCCTCCAGGGACTCGGTCCCTTTTTTGTCCAAAACAAATCTTCTAGAGTTCAATCGAACCTGCATCCCGGACCTTCCACGCAGAGCCTAGCCAGCTCCTTCCGTTCCTGATCCACCAGCACAACACGTGTCAACAGCACCTCTTCACCTCTGCTCCGCATCGCCACCATCCAGTCCATGTCACGACTGCACAAGGGCTGGCCCTCCAAGCACGCACCAGCCAGCCCCGCTTAGGGCCAGCCTGCCACGCCCTAGGACATGCCCACGAGCCGCCTTGATCTCGGGACCGCACGATTTTGCCGAAGCTGCGTTCGCTGCCACACAATTCGATCTCCACGACTCATCGAGATTTCCTTCACCTGATGTGTTTTCCGATTGATTTCAACCGCCGACACCAATTGCTCTCGGCGACTTCGTGCGAGCGATACCAATCAACACATCGAACCTTCCTTTAATCAACTCATGCAGCCTCGAAACAGCCTAGCTCATGATACCACTTGTTAGAATAAATCCGAGGCATACCGTTGATCATCCGAGGACCAAGCAATCACACGAGCACGACACGAGATTTGTTAACGAGGTTCACCGATATGGCTACATCCCGGGGCTTGACTACGGGCGCCCTCCCGTGACACCGCCACAATACCGCACCAGTCGCCTCGACACCGCACATGCCGCCGGCTTCCCCTGCATTCCGGTGCTATTATGTTGGCATAGGTTACATGGTGTGTCTACCCCCGCTATATAAGAGAGGCCTAGGATACAAGTGTCCTACTAGGACACGACTCCACATCCTATGTAAACACGATACAACTACAAGTCCAATCAGAACCTACCTTGTACACTATATTCGACACAACTCTAACAAACTCCACCTTGGCGAATATACTCCACCACCCTGGATTTGTCCATGCGTCAAACTTCCATGTACATTGGACTTGAGCTTATCCCATGAGTACCGCTGCTACTCCAAAGACTCCATGCGACTCCACCTGCAACTTGTAGTCCCTTCTTTTCTTGACCACAGTCAACACTCGAGCAAAATTAAGTTCCTTGTTACTCTAGTTTGCGCTCCCAACTTCCAGAGTATCCGTCAACGCCATCACACATCGATCACTGACCTGTGTGAAAGTGAACAACTCACATATTGGGTGTCACACATAAGAGTTACCTGAACTCAACATCACCGCTCCTTTCTCGATCACCGTCTCAAACATGAAGGAATTTCACCATTGCTTATAGTCACCCTGAGTCAAATTCACAGTTGTCTCACCACATGTATGACCACCAGAGCCCTGGCCCGTCTCCATGTCCCGTGCATACCACACGCCTCGCTGCTATTACTGCGTCGAGCCTCCGCTGTCCCGGTCGAGTCTCAAGGGTTGCGAAACCACACCACTCAACCCCCACTGCAGAGTACCACTGGTCATCACCGACCGATGACGAGTTTCACGCTTCCATCAGACCACTGGGCTCCAGTCCGAACTACGTGCCACTCGCTTTTCCCATCCGCTGAATAGGCTTCGATTCTCCGGATCCTTACACCGTAGCCCCTCAATCCAGCTCCACCTTCAACATGACTCCATGGTAAATGATCAATCCACCCTCGCGTCGCGTCGACTTCAAGCTCACATGTGCACCGTCTTGAATCAACCCCGCGCCATAGTCTTGTCGAAGCCACACAAGCACTCGGGCCTGCTCCACGTGTTTCCACGCCCAGAAGTCGGTCACCATCAGCACCACGCTCCTATGTCGCATCGCCGATCCCACCACCGTCTTCTGTATCAACCGACTTGCGTCGATCCCGTCAGACTGTCCAGTCCGACCCAAATCGAACTCGTTCAACTGTATGACACGCCAAGGCTCCCAAATCGCCTTCCAAAATTTCCATCCATCACATGATAATTCCATCACGGCTGACATGACTTCCATAACGCCTTCAAGCATCCATATTGTGCCAACAAATCTTTCACCCTTGTCTGCCATAACCCAAGGTTTCAGTTTCATGAACTTCTCCACCTCAAACTCGGTACCTGTTAGCGCCATGTTTGTTTGTATGGCTGACCCTGTGAAAAATTATCCAAGCTATCAACGTGATTCCCAAGTACACGAACAGCCTCCGCGTACTAATAGCAATTCCAACCAAAAAACATTCTGGTCTTCTCACGTGGCGTTGCTCCTAAGCCCAACTCCGAATGCTAGCTTTTGCTTTGTCCTGTTCTCCTTCATGGATGTGTACCCGGATAGATTTTCTCTTTCCGATTTGATTTGCTGCCTTGTGTCGCGGCCGCCAGGAGAACGCATCTCCTCCAGGGACTCGGTCCCTTTTTTGTCCAAAACAAATCTTCTAGAGTTCAATCGAACCTGCATCCCGGACCTTCCACGCAGAGCCTAGCCAGCTCCTTCCGTTCCTGATCCACCAGCACAACACGTGTCAACAGCACCTCTTCACCTCTGCTCCGATCGCCACCATCCAGTCCATGTCACGACTGCACAAGGGTCTGGCCCTCCAAGCACGCACCAGCCAGCCCCCGCTAGGGCCAGCCTGCCACGCCCTAGGAACATGCCCACGAGCCGCCTTGATCTCTGGGACCGCACGATTTTGCCGAAAGCTGCGTTCTGCTGCCACACAATTCGATCTCCACGACTCATCGAGATTTCCTTCACCTGATGTGTTTTCCGATTGATTTCAACCGCCGACACCAATTGCTCTACGGCGACTTCGGTGCAGACGATACCAATCAACACATCGAACCTTCCTTTAGTCAACTCATGCAGCCTCGAAACAGCCTAGCTCATGATACCACTTGTTAGAATAAATCCGAGGCATACCGTTGATCATCCGAGGACCAAGCAATCACACGAGCACGACACCGAGATTTGTTAACGAGGTTCACCGATATGGCTACATCCCCGGGGCTTGACTACGGGCGCTCCTCCCCGTGACACCGTCACAATACCGCACCCGGTCGCCCTGGACACTGGCACATGCCGCCGGCTTCCCCTGCATTCCGGTGCTATTATGTTGGCATAGGTTACATGGTGTGTCTACCCCCGCTATATAGGAGAGGCCTAGGATACAAGTGTCCTACTAGGACACGACTCCACATCCTATGTAAACACGATACAACTACAAGTCCAACTGTAACCTACCTTGTACACTATATTCGACACAACTCTAACAAACTCCACCTTGGCGAATATACTCCACCACCCTGGATTTGTCCATGCGTCAAACTTCCATGTACATTGGACTTGAGCTTATCCCATGAGTACCGCTGCTACTCCAAAGACTCCATGCGACTCCACCTGCAACTTGTAGTCCCTTCTTTTCTTGACCACAGTCAACACTCGAGCAAAATTAAGTTCCTTGTTACTCTAGTTTGCGCTCCCAACTTCCAGAGTATCCGTCAACGCCATCACACATCGATCACTCGACCTGTGAAAGTGAACAACTCACATATTGGGTGTCACACATAAGAGTTACCTGAACTCAACATCACCGCTCCTTTCTCGACCGCCTGTCTGAAACTTGAAGGAATTTCACCATTGCTTATAGTCACCCTGAGTCAAATTCACAGTTGTCTCACCACATGTATGACCACCAGAGCCCTGGCCCGTCTCCATGTCCCGTGCATACCACACGCCTCGCTGCTATTACTGCGTCGAGCCTCCGCTGTCCCGGTTGAGTCTCAAGGGTTGCGAAACCACACCACTCAACCCCCACTGCAGAGTACCACCGGTCATCACCGACCGATGACGAGTTTCACGCTTCCATCAGACCACTGGGCTCCAGTCCGAACTACGTGCCACTCGCTTTTCCCATCCGCTGAATAGGCTTCGATTCTCCGGATCCTTACACCGTAGCCCCTCAATCCAGCTCCACCTTCAACATGACTCCATGGTAGATGATCAATCCACCCTCGCGGCCGACTTCAAGCTCACATGTGCACCGCCTTGAATCAACCCCGCGCCATAGTCTTGTCGGCCACACAAGCACTCGGGCCTGCTCCACGTGTTTCCACGCCCGAAGTCGGTCACCATCAGCACCACGCCCTATGTCGCATCGCCGATCCCACCACCGTCTTCAGATCAACCGACTTATGCCGATCCCGTCAGACTGTCCAGTCCGACCCAAATAACTCGCTCAACTGTATGACACGCTCAAGGCTCCCAAATCGTCTTCCGAAAATTTCCATCCATCACATGATAATTCCATCACGGCTGACATGACTTCCCGCAACGCCTTCAAGCATCCATATTGTGCCAACAAATCTTTCACCCTTGTCTGCCATAACCCAAGGTTTCAGTTTCATGAACTTCTCCACCTCAAACTCGGTACCTGTTAGCGCCATGTTTGTTTGTATGGCTGACCCTGTGAAAAATTATCCAAGCTATCAACGTGATTCCCAAGTACACGAACAGCCTCTGCGTACTAATAGCAATTCCAACCAAAAAACATTCTGGTCTTCTCACGTGGCGTTGCTCCTAAGCCCAACTCTGAATGCTAGCTTTTGCTTTGTCCTGTTCTCCTTCATGGATGTGTACCCGGATAGATTTTCTCTTTCCGATTTGATTTGCTGCCTTGTGTCGCGGCCGCCAGGAGAACGCATCTCCTCCAGGGACTCGGTCCCTTTTTTGTCCAAAACAAATCTTCTAGAGTTCAATCGAACCTGCATCCCGGACCTTCCACGCAGAGCCTAGCCAGCTCCTTCCGTTCCTGATCCACCAGCACAACACGTGTCAACAGCACTCTTCACCTCTGCTCCCGATCGGCCACCATCCAGTCCATGTCACGACTGCACAAGGGCCTGGCCCTCCAAGCACGCACCAGCCAGCCCCCGCTAGGGCCAGCCTGCCACGCCCTAGGAACATGCCCACGAGCCGCCTTGATCTCTGGGACCACACGATTTTGCCGAAAGCTGCGTTCTGCTGCCACACAATTCGATCTCCACGACTCATCGAGATTTCCTTCACTGATGTGTTTTCCGATTGATTTCAACCGCCGACACCAATTGCTCTCTGGCGACTTCGTGCATTTATACCAATCAACACATCGAACCTTCCTTTAATCAACTCATGCAGCCTCGAAACAGCCTAGCTCATGATACCACTTGTTAGAATAAATCCGAGGCATACCGTTGATCATCCGAGGACCAAGCAATCACACGAGCACGACACCGAGATTTGTTAACGAGGTTCACCGATATGGCTACATCCCCGGGGCTTGACTACGGGCGCTCCTCCCCGTGACACCGCCACAATACCGCACCAGTCGCCTCGACACCGCACATGCCGCCGGCTTCCCCTGCGTTCCGGTGCTATTATGTTGGCATAGGTTACATCGTGTGTCTACCCCTGCTATATAAGAGAGGCCTAGGATACAAGTGTCCTACTAGGACACGACTCCACATCCTATGTAAACACGATACAACTACAAGTCCAACTGTAACCTACCTTGTACACTATATTCGACACAACTCTAACATCCGCTTCATGCTTCATTTTGAGACAATAAAATCCACTTGTCAGAAAAAATGCCTGCATATATTATCTGGTTCTCTTCATTGTAATACGTCTTGGCCTGCTTTGACGTTGTGAACACCAAGGGTGAAAAGAATTTATTCATGAACGATTTAGTTTGCCTCGTGGACAGAGTCAGAGTCACAACTCATTATTCAGTCGGCTATACCCGAGTGGTTGTTGGAAGCACAACAACAAGATCGACTATTATTGCAAGCCAAGAAGCGCATTCGAGAAGGGAAGACTAGAGAATTTACTTTGGATGCCTTTGGAGCTCTTTGATTTTGAGGCAGGCTTTGTGTGCCGCCGAAATCACCGGCAAAGGAAGATATTCTAAGAGAGGCACCCCGTACTCCATATACTGTACATCCAGGTGAGAATAAGATGTATCAGGATCTGAAGAAAAGCTTTTGGTGGAAGAGAATGAAGGTCGATGTGGCTTCACGTGGTGTGTGGCAACAAGTAAAGGCCGAGCATAAGAGAGCGGTGGGGTTGATACAATCCCTAGAGGTCCCAGAGTGGCTATGGGATGACATTGAGATGGATTTCATTGTGGGCCTACCTCACACTCGAAGAGGGAAATATGCTATCTGGTTGGTTGTGGACCAACTTACCAAAGTGGCCCATTTTATTCCTTTCCGTACGACAGACTCAGCGAGCGATTTGGCACCCATATATGTGCGTGAGGTGATAAGGTTGCATGGAGTTGCGAAGACCATTGTTTCTAACCGAGATGCTAAATTTGTGTCAAATTTTTGGGAGGGATTACAAAGTGCATTGGGCATAGAGTTGAGGCATATGCCCTGTTTGGTTCTGTTTTTATCAACGGATTCCACTGTCGCGCAGCAGAATCTGAACCAAAGGGCGATCCCAGCAGAATCCGATTCCAGAAATCCGCTGCCAAAATCTGAGCCAAAAGTGGAAGCAGCCCAGGACGTGCTTTCCAAAATCTGATTCCGCTGCGGGCAAAAATTTGAAAAAGTTGTATCAGCTGGTTTGCCAAATGACCTACATCTTTTTCACATCAGATTTTGCACAGCTGTTTTTCCACAACAGACTTTTCACAGCTGCTTTTAAAAATCCACAGCCAAACCAAACAGGGCCATAGTACAACATTTCACCCCTAGGCGGATGGACAATAGAGCGCACAATCGAAACTCTAGAGGACATGTTGAGGTGTTGTGTCCTATCCTGGAAAGGGACTTGGGAGGATCATTTGCCTCTTGTGGAGTTCTCATATAATAATAGCTATCATGCTAGCATACACATGGAACATTATGAGGCCCTGTATGGTAGGAAGTGTAGATCTCTACTTTGTTGGAATGCAATGGGTGAAAGGCAGTTTTGGGACAAAATTTGGTTCAACAAACTAAGGAGAGGTTGTTGAGATTAGGCATCATATGTTGGCTGCACAGAGTAGGCAAAAGAGTTACGCTGATCCCAAAAGACGGTTAGTTGTATTTCAAGTAGGTGATGAGGTTCGTCTGAGAGTATCGACTACCAAGGGTGTTGTGAGATTCAATATCAAAGGGAAGCTTAGCCCATGATACATTGGACACTTCCTGATAGTGGCACGAGTTGGGATGCTATCCTATTGTCTTAAGTTGCCCGAAACGATGAAAGGTGTGCATGACCTGTTCCATGTCTCTATGTTGAGGAAGTACTTTCCAGATCCAGAATGACAGATGACCTTGGACCCTATTATTATTGAGCAAGATTTGACCTTTGAGGCTCGGCCAGTGAGGATTCTGGAGGAGGCTGATAGGGGGATGAGGCGCCGAACTCTAAATTTCATGAAGGTGCTTTGGACAAATCAAACTGTACGAGAAGTGATGTGGGAACTTGAGTCCAAGATGCAGGAAAAATATCCAGAGTTATTCTGTGAGCAAATTATGCTTTGCTTAAATTTCAGTTGTTATTTCTGCAAGAAATGAGAGTAAAGAATCCGAGGGCGAATTCTGTCTAAGCGGGGGAGAATGTAGCACCCCGGTATTACATGATTCGCTTCAAAGATAAGTTGGGGACGTTGACCAACCTTCGACCTTTTTATAACCGTATGGCATAAAGAACAAAATTGTGATATTTTGTATGTAATAGAACAAAATGCAATACCTTTTGCATGTAGGTAAAGACGAAATCTATAATCAAAGTGCTTTAGGATCGGTTAGACTCTAAATATGGCAAGTGCCAAATTTGACAACTGATTAGGCTTATTATAGACTTGAAACTGAGTGCCAACGTTTTGGTGAAATGTTGATTAACTTTCGTTTCATAAAATTTCCGGTACTCAAAATATTCAATATTAAGCAAAGGTCATGGCGAATTTTTGTGTTCTTCGGTACTAGCTTCTTTAATCGAAGGGATGGGGTTGCATTTGGGTCATGAAATTGATAGAGAATTCATAGACCTTGGTATGATAAACTGATTTATAAAGTGTTAATTGCGTTTTCTTACGTTTGACAACTTCTTGGGCTTATTAAAGACTTGAAAATGAGTGCCAACGTTTTGGTGAAACGTTGATTAACTTTCGTTTCATCAAATTTCTGGAACTCGATATATTCAATATTAAGCAAAGGACATCCTGAATTTTTGAGTTCTTGAGTGTTAGCTTCTTTATTTGATGGGATGGGGTTCCATTCAGGTCATGGAATTGGTAGAGAAATTCATCGACATTGGTACGATAAGCTAATTTATAAAGTGTTAATTGCATTTTCTCAGCCGGTTCGTTGTCTCACTAATACCTTCATGTGAACCGTTTACAATTAATCACTGCTTCATGAGCATTATTAGGGACCTGAGGCATAAGATCTGCAAGGTCTGCCAAAATTCATGTATGGACAATCTTGAAACTGCAGTGCAGTTCGGGGTATTTTTGAGAAAGGGATATGAAAAATCAGTTGTAACGGTCTTTAACTTGAATTTGTATTGAATTCTGATCCTTTGTTTAACTGTTTTAGTGACTTTATTGTTGATTATTAACTGCTGCATAGTGTGTCCCATGTAACATAAGGGAGGACTTCAACAATTCATATAGTAACGTGTTGTACTGTGAGGATGATGAGGAGCGTGAATTCGAATTGGATCTGCGCAAAGGAAAGAATAAAACCATCATATATGGTGATGGATGGGAGTAGAACATTGTAGTGAACAATTTTGAAGGAGAACTCATAGCCTTTTCCTTAAAAGGAGAGGTGAAAAGGTTAAGGGCATTATATGTGAACAACGATGATGATGACGATGACCAAGATGACCAGGATGATGAAGATGAAGATTTTTTTTTTTGAAAAGGGGGGACTCCCCGGCCTCTGCATCAGAAAGATGCATACGGCCATCTTATTAACCGAATAAAGTAGTGCCAACATGGTTCGAAAGGTCTTAAAAAGTGATAAAAAAAGCACAAAAAGCTCACACAGAGCCAAAGAGGGCTAGAAACATCAACTAACCAAGAAATGACGCCACAACCGGCTGGCTATAACTAGATAGGGATACTAAATGCCTATCCTATTACATGACCGCCATCCAAACCGGTTGAAGATATCCCGAGCTACCATCTCCCAAATGGAAAGACCCAAGAACCATATGCTCCCTGGCCTCCGTGCGGGTGAGTAGCCACCACGAACGGATTAGAGTCGAGTTCGAACAAGACCTGCAAAAATGTATACATGATATTCTGTTAAAAACCAGCTCATTTCTGCAATTCCAGATAGTCCACAGCAAAGCACAAACTCCAACCCGAATATGTTTCGCTAAGTCAGGCTCAATCCCATTAAGCCATGTCCCAAATAACGCATTAACAGAATTCGGTGGATTGATGTTAAAAGCAATGTGGACCGTCTGCCAAAGAACCTTGGCCAATAGGCAATCAAAAAAGAGGTGTTTGATAGTCTCATCCCGATCGCAGAAACTACACCTAGTAGGTCCTATCCAATTACGCTTAATCAAGTTGTCCTTAGTTAAAATAACTTGTTTATGAACAAACCACATAAACACTTTTATTTTCAAAGGAACTTTGACATCCCAAACATGCTTAGACGTAGGAATGGAGTACGAATTAATAACATCAATATACATTGATTTAACCGTGAATGCTCCAGACCTAGTCAACTTCCAGCGTAATTCATCGGGTTGTTGTGAAAGCTGGACTTCCATCAGTCTCCTAACTAGACGGAGCCATTCTTCCCAACGATTGCCCGCTAGCGTTCGTCGGAACTGAATGTTAAGGGGTAGATTGAAGTATCAAGCAATGAATACCTCACGCCGTTGAACAATGCGGTACAAAGATGGGTATTGATGGCCAAGGGTGTCTCGCCGAGCCAAGTATCCTCCCGTAAACGTGTACTCGAGCCGCTTCCAATAACAAACTTCGTCCTATTAAACAAAGCCTGTTTAAATTTCATCAGCCTTTCGTATGGGCGAGTCGGTCGGCTGGATCAAACCTGGGACAAAGTTTTTGTCTGGAGGTACTTGCTGCGAAGGATTTGAGCCCACATAGCATCATTCTCCGATGAGAGTTTCCACGGCCACTTGCTAAGAAGGCATTTATTCTTAACTTCTAGGTTCTCAATACCTAGACCCCCTTGGTCTTTCGGTCTACAGATGATATCCCATTTAGCAAGCCGATATTTTCTTTTAAGCTCATCACCCTGCCAAAAAAAACGTGATCGATAGAAGTACAGTCTCTTCCTAACACCAACTGGGACCTCAAAGAACGATAGGAGAAACATTGGCATACTCGTGAGCACCGAATTAATGAGGATTAATCGGCCTCCGTATGACATGAGCTTACCCTTCCAGCAACTCATTTTCTTCTCAAATCGGTCCTCGATGCACTTCCATTCTCTGTTTCTCAGCCTACGATGGTGGATTGGAATCCCCAAATAAGAGAAGGGCAACTCTCCCAGCTCACACCCAAACACTGTTTATAAGCATCCTGTTCAATTTTGGCCCTACCAAAACAGAACAGCTCGCTCTTATGGAAGTTAATCTTTAACCCGGTCAATTGTTCAAATAGGCATAACACAAGCTTCATATTTCTCGCCTTGGCCAAGTCATGCTCCATAAAAATGATTGTATAATCAGCGTATTGAAGGATGAAAACACCTCCATCAATAAGATGAGGTACCAATCCACCTACTTGACCATTTTCCTTAGCCATTCCTATCAAAATTGCTAACATATCCACCACAATGTTAAACAAGATAGGGGACATCGGGTCTCCTTGTCTTAGGCCTTTATGTGTCTGGAAATAGTGACCGATGTCATCATTAACTCTAATTCCCACACTACCTTTTTGCGTGAATGATTCAACCTGTCGGCGCCAGGCTGCGTCAAAACCTTTCATACGCAATGACTGTTGGAGGAATGGCCATTTGACCTTATCATACGCTTTCTCGAAATCCACCTTAAAAATTACTCCATCTAATTTTTTAGAATGGATTTCATGGAGCGTTTCATGCAGGACTACCACCCCTTCAAGGATATTTCTGTCCGGCATGAAAGCGGTTTGGGACTGTTGCACCACAGCATGCGCAATCTGTGTGAGCCTGTTCGTCCCGACCTTGGTGAAAATTTTGAAACTAACATTGAGGAGACAGATCGGCCTGAATTGCTCAATTCTCACCGCATCCGTCTTCTTAGGAAGCAGTGTGATAGTCCCAAAATTCAAGTGAAATAATTGAAGCTGTCGAGAGAACAGATCATGGAACATAGGTATTAAATCCCCCTTAATAATGTGCCAGCACTTTTTATAGAACTCTGCCGGGAATCCATCCGGTCCGGGAGCCTTATTGTTTTTCATCTGTGCAATAGCATCAAACACCTCCTTCTCTGAAAACGGGGCAACCAGAATATCATTATCGGCAGCCGATAGCTGAGGTACATCCTCCGTCCTAGACTCATCGAGGGACACACAATTATCCTCCGGAGGTCCAAATAACTGCTTATAATATTCGGTAATATATGTCTTTAGGTTATCCTGCCCTACAATAGTGCCCTTGTCTTGCTCAAGCTGAAAGATACGCTTCTTTCTGTGCTTGCCATTAGCAATCAAATGGAAGAACTGAGTATTTGCGTCCCCCTGGACCACTTTGCGGACCTTAGCACGCAAAGCCCACTTCAATTCTTCTTCGCGGAGCAGTTCTTTTAACCTCTTCTCCGCCTCATTTTTATCCTGAAGCTCAGCTGGCAATAAAATATTGGATTCGGCCTGTATGTCCAGGGCCTGTATAAGATTAAGGAGTCTATCCTTTTCAGTCTTATACTCACCACTGAGGTGCTTAGCCCAACCCCGTAAGAAGCTTCTCAGATGCCTAATCTTATTCTGCCAACGCTCAATCGCAGTATTGCCCCCAACACCTTTAACCCATTCCCTGGCAATCAAGTCCAAGAACCCCTCACGCTCAAAGCATGACATCTCGAAGGAGAAGGTGTTCTTGTTACCCACGTGGTTCGGCTCCCCTGAGTCCACGAACAATGGGGTGTGATCAGAAATTCCTCTCGAAAGAGCTTGCACCGTAACCAGAGGGAACTTTTGTTCCCACTCCACGCTCGCAAGAACTCGATCAAGTTTTTCATAGGTTGGGTTTGGCAGTGCATTAGCCCAGGTGAACTTTCTACCAGAAAGCTCAATCTCTCTCAGATCCAAGCTCTCAATAATGGTGTTGAACATGAACGACCATCTACCGTCAAAGTTATCATTGTTCTTCTCCTCTCTCCTCCTATAAAATTGGCAGCTGTTCTGACCCACAGATTCGAACAAGGTCCGCCCGAAACTCCGGTTTAAGCTCGGGCTGTGCGGCACCATAAACCGCTACCAAAGCCCAGTTAAAACCATCTATCCTAGACCTAACTCGAAACTTCACCTCGAAGTCGCCCATCATCACACTTCCGACTTCAAGCGAGTCGCATCTCACACCTAGTAAGATACCACCCGATCTTCCTCGCGGAGGGAGGCAATGCCAATCGAAATCAATACCACCAACAAGAGAAGAAAGAAACTGGGGCGCAAAGTTATCTCTCCCCGTCTCCGATAGAGCAACAAAATCTAACTGCTGCTCTAAAGCTGCCTCAGCTAGGAATCTTCTTTTAGCCAAGTCCTTCAGACCTCTGCTGTTCCAAAAGATTCCTCTCATAATTCATCATGGAATTTTTTAGTGGTTCGAATCCTAGCACACCTACGGACAGCGGAATCAGGATAGATCTTCTGCTTCCACTTACGCTTAGGTTTACTAAGCTCGGTCGCCCGGTCCTCATGACCGGGTTCACAAAAATTACTAGCATCATTCTCTAGGGGTACATCATCTTCCTCAGAGTCATTATTGGGGGGTGCTAGATCCGCACACAGATTATCAAGCACTCTAACCCCTAACGCATCAATGACATCATCATTCATTGGTTTAACTGCTGCAAGATTATGAATAGTCTCTAAAGCACGTTCCACCTCCAAATCTAATAGATCATTCACCGAATTGGTAATCTCACTATCCGTAGCACCTAGTGAAACTCCTAATTGGTTTGCATTATTTATAATGTCCTCATTAGAAAAATGCAATAAGGAATTAGATAAGTCGACGGACATACCAGAAGATAAAGCAGCCTCCTGAAGCTTGGCCGCCCTCATAGCGCACCGCTGCTGCATATCATCCACCTCAGGGATGTCGAGGATGCGAGCACTCATCCGCCTCCCCTCGGAGATAGGGTCCGGGATCCCACCAAACGCGATAACCTCCTCCCTAGTAACACCTGGCACTGAAACCCTCAAAGGTGGTGCCGAGGTTACCAGAGAGGGCGTCTGCGGGCTCCCGATCCCAAAAGACGGGTGCCCCACACCAGGGACCTTGGCCATAGGTAGGGGCGAAGAGAGGAGAGCGGGGGCCACCTGCCCGCACCCTCCTCCCACCCCAGCCGCGGGCTCAGGAAACAGAGCCATCGGCGAGGGAGAAGCGGTCCTCCTGACCATCGGCGAAGAAGGAAGAGACAACAGGGCCGCCTGCCCCGGCGTCTCCCCGGATGCAACTGCTGCCTCGGTGGTTACCCCCACCATCGGAGTAGCAGGAGTCGAGGCCGCCTGCCTCGGGCTCCCTCTCCCAGCAACGATAGAAAATCATCCTCTCCGGATCTGCGCTCGACGCGTGTTGGGGGGCGGTTCTGGGTGCTCGCGGACTCGGAAGGTGAGGAGGACGACGACGGGGAACCTGCGGCAGATCGCCGGCGGACTACTCGCCGACGCCTTCTGATGTGATCTGCGAGGCTTTCAGCCCTGGCTACTCGGAGGAAGAGGTCGCCGCGTTGGTCGATGAAATTGTGCCGGGCAATGATCCGGCGCGGATCGGACTACGTTCTGAGGATAGGGTGGAGGTGGTTCGCCGGATTATCCACCGGAGGACGGCGGCGACGGCGATCCGGCCATGGAAAGGACCGTTACCTAAGGTATGTATCCAACCCATTTCCTTGTCCGATTTCTTCCCGCAAGACAATTGGAGCCACGTTGTTCGTAAGAAGAAGAAGAAGAGGGGGAGACCGGAGCAAGCGCCGCCGGCGCCGGCGATCCGGGCGGCGGCCGAGATCCGGGCGGCCTGGGCTGCTCGTTTGAATCTCCTCCTGGGCCACGAGGGGGTCGTTGAGGAGTGGGCGGTTGCGGGCCTGTGCATGGGTATGAGGCCCATCATGGGGGTGTTGACGAGGGCCTGGATAGACTGGCTGAGACTGGGTATGTGGCCCAGGAGAGCCGGGATGTGCCCTCTCAGCCCGGCGTGCCTGGCAGTGTCGAGGCCCTTCCTGGACCGGGCGCCACCGCTTCTCTTCGTGATTTCCCATGCACGTACGAGAACGACAGCATCCTTCTCGCTCGTGCGCCGCCGCGTTCTAGGGTTCGCAAAGTTGGGACGAGGGGTTTCCCTCCCTGTGGTTTTCGTCGGGCTCGGAGGATCCGGCCGCTGCCAGGCATGGCCGGCCGTGGGGTGGTGCCGCCGCCGGCCAACAAGTCCTCCTCCGGCACTGCGGGACGGGCTGGGGCGGCTCCGCCGCCTGCGGCGGGGGCCGGACGTGGCGTCCTGGCGCAGCCTGGCCAAAGGCCGCCGGCGGGTGGAGCCATCGGGAACGGGCACTCAGGCAGCGGTGCTGGCCCCTTGGGTGCCAGGCCTCCGGGGCAATCTCTGCAGCCGGCATCTGGGAGGAGTGGCCTGAGGCCACCGGCGCCGGGCGTGGTGGCCATTGCGGCTGGACGGGGTGGTCTGAGACCACCGGGGCCAGTTGCGGCGCCCTCTGCGCCCCAGGCTGCGGGTCGTGGAGGCCATCGTCCTCCCGCGCCGAACGCGCCCAGCGCGTCTGGTGATCCTTCTAGCCGCGGTGGAGAGCCTCGGCCTAATGGGGGCTGGCTGGCGACCGCAGGCAATCAACCACGGGCTGCTCCGCCCCATTATGTTGCTAGGCCGGCGCAAAACCGGTCCGGTACGACTCAGACAAGCGATCCGCCCCGAGGACAGTGGGGGGATGATGGGTACGATGCGTATGGTGACGGACAGCACAGAGGATCTTCTTCTACGGGAGGAGGTCGTGGTTATGCCTGGCAAAGCGACGGGTCTGCTGAGAGACCGTTTCTCGGCCCGGCAGGTGGTTTTGTCGAGGGGGCCTCCGGCCCGGATCACCGTCAGCTAGGAGGCTTTCGTGGCCACGGTGGTGGCCGGGGTAGGGGCCGTGGGAGATTTCGCCGACCGCCCCCGCCCAGGGCTGTTGTTCCTACGGCTGCTACAGTGGAGTCTGACCCTACTTCCACTGAGCTCCCTCCACAGGCGATGGAAGTGGTGAGCGCCTTGGCCAGTGTTGAGGTTCCTGAGGCTGGGACGGTGGATGAGGCTACCGACAGGTCTGATGCCGAGAGGGCGTCCAAATATGCTCGTAAGAAGGAGAGGATGATTTGCTATCGTTGTGGTGCATTGATGTTTGTTTCTTAAGTCGAACAACTTTCAAGTGTTACTGAATTATTTGAGGGTTTGTTTTCAAAATGAGTTCATTCTGCTTCAGTTATATCGAGAATCGGCCATGCTCATCCCTTTTGCGGGCAGAACGTCTGAACAGTAATAGCTAAGGTGGCAACTGTGGCGGGCAACTGAATCAAGCTGTGGCGGGCAGCACCGACAAATTGTTTGTTTGTTTGTTCTACTCCGGTACGTCGTGTGCTTGTTCCATGCCCTGTGGCCGCAGGAGACTGACAGAAGAGAGTGAGCACACGGCGGAGGCCGGCGTCGTGGAGATGCCGTCCCGAACGCGTGCTCGCTCCTCTTTCCGTCGGTCTCCGGCTCATCGCCTTCGGGGAGTTGAACATGCTGATCGAGTGATCGAGGGAGGGAGGAGCTAAAAGAGGGAACGGTTAGTGAGACAGAACATGGTCGACGTGACCAGCTCACCCTGATTTTCTTTGCCATTTGTTTTCTTGGGGAAACTGGGGGATGACGTGGCTAGTAATGTACGCGGCCACCATAAGATGAATCTCGGTCCTTAAAAATCCGACAAACTACTGGTGCTGAATTTCATTACAGTATCATTTTTCACTGCATTGATCAGCCACTTTGATATCTGTTTATGTTTTGTCTCAGACCATTTGAACAACGCTGCCAGGCATTATGAATTAAAATCTTATGTTTGAAGCAAAGTGTTCCTTGTCAAAGGATCTAGCTTCTCCGAAGCATCCTATTTTGGTCCCTCCACGTACGTGTTCACCGGATTGATCTATATGCATTCAACGAGGTCAAGTGTCTATGTCAGGATGCACGCTTGTTACCAACTGGGAACTGGTACTTAATATTTAAAGACACCGCAGCTGGAGTACTAATGATTCATTTCAAAGACCTTTTTCTTTTTTTTTCACCTTTTCCCTTGTCAATGTTTTCTTTAACTAACTCCATTCTTCTACACATTCCATCTCAATTAGTTGCCCATGTTTATGCAAAATCTTATACTCCGTCTGTCCCATAATATAAGAACGCTTTTTTGAGACTCAAAACTGTGTTCTTATATTATATGGGACGGAGGGAGTAGCTGCCAAAGTTATGGCCTCTAGCAGATTTGGACAAATTCGGTCATGTCCAAAAGCTACCTCCACATGCATGCTTGGATGGTTACCAACTAATATGTGACATTACCTACTACGGGGACATCTTAACGGTTCCCTGTAAGATGCATTGCGTGACACTTTCGCTGCAAGTTTTCCAACAGCAATGGCTTTCGCACACGCTTTGTGTTGTTCGGATGAAACAAGGGATCTACCTGCCTTGCACTGCAATGCATGCACGGTTTGGTTCCCCATTTGTTTTCCTGGAGGATGATCTGGCTTAACGACCCACCTCATTCAGAAAACAAACATCAGTCTGCACTCTGCATCATACACGTTTTTTTATTCCAGCCCCCTTTTGTTTAGGAAATGCACTCTTCATCCCTCCGTAACTAAGCATGCATGTAAACGGTGTCGTGCTACAACATGCTTGCTGGTGGTGTAGTCCTTCGCTGATGGATTTCTGGCCTGAAAATTTCCGAGAAATTAGTGGTGGTGGTCTGATGAATTTAATCATCATCGTCTTCACTCTATTGATCAATCACTTTGACTTCTGCGTGCGTGCGTGCGTGCGTGCGTGTGTGTGTTGTTTAAGATCAATCGTACAACGTTGCTATTATGAATTCTAAGCTTGTGTTCGAAGCAAGGAGCTCAGTGTAAACCAATCTAGCTTCTCCAAAGCATCCAATTTTGGTGCACCTCCACGTGCCACTGAGGATTGAATTATGCATTCAAGGAGGTCAAGTGTCTCCGTCAGGATGGTTGTTACCAACTGAACTGGTATGTGAAATATAGTCATGGTGTCTTCTCAGAACCCTTCCCCTGGTTCTCAAGAGCTAACCGTGATTCTTTACCTAATTCCAATCTACTACCTGGCATTCCATCTCATTTGACCATGCTTATGCAAATTCTTATAGCTGCCAAAGGTATGACCTCCAGCCGATTTGGACAAATTATGTCACGTCCAAGGAACTATCTTCACATGCATGCTTGGATGCTTACTTTTTCTTGTCATCATCATACAAGGTCAGCTACTTTGCTGCAAGCTTTTGTAAGTAGTTCTTCTAGCTACATGCATATACAATCCAGAACCTACCAACTAACATGTGACATTACCTACTATACTATGGGGACACCTTAACGGTTTCCTGTAAGAAGCATTGTGTGGCACTTTTGCTGCCAGTTTTGCAAAGGCAATGGCTTTCACACGCTTTGTGTTTGTTCAGAGAAAAGAAAATGGTCTACCAACCTTGCACTGCAATGATGTTAGTTCCACGAATATTATCGGTCGCCATCGGGTAACAAACTCAGAGGCACCAGTGGAGTCTTGCCAACATTATCAGTCATGGGTCCATTTTATAATAGCAGACTATCACCAAACTTCACAAAAACGTTAAAACTTGACATGCTCAACTATGTAGCCTGCCAAACTTGCACATTTCAGCTCAAAAGGGTGGTTGAAGGAGGAACCCTAGATAGTAATCTAGTTTGGTCATCTCCATATGTGATGGGAAATGCTTTTGCAATTAAGAAAGTTGTCCTTTTAATCTTTCTTTTTCTTTTTTTTTTGGGAATAAAAACATTCCCATACAATCACTTCTATGAACATACATATACACATCTTATCCCTGTAGACTTCCAAGAGAGGAAATGCAGAAATTGATGATTGACATGGATCCCATCAAGTATGTGCCAGCCCGGATTCAGGGTGATAGGATCCACGTGTATGTTTGGATGGTGCTCCCTCCATTCCAAAACACTTGTCATGGTCTTAATTCAAAACACTATATCGTGGTTTTAGTTCAAAATAACCATGACAAGTATTTTGAACTAAAACCATGACATGTATTTTGAAATGGAGGGAGTTACTAATTATTTGTAGTCATTGAGATTTTCTCCTGGTTGGATACAATTGTCAATAGCAATTCCTATGGACTCGGGCCAACTCTACTTCCTTTTTTGTCAATGTTGAATAATGTTTTGGCGACCAATACCTGAATCAAAATATTGGCTAGCCAAGTTCTGATGCGATGGCTTGGGCCCAAAGTAAACACCCTAGGAACCAAATTATTTGCTATCAAAAGCAAGTACCAAACTATTTTTGCCAAAAAAATTATTCACTTAATTGAAAAAGGATAATTTTCTATGTAATAACTCACAAAAGTGTGTACTCAAAATAATGCTAACTTATATTCATTTTTATAAATAATATGAGCTGGAACTAAAAATAGGAATATAAATTCAGACCAGTTAAGCAAAATAAAATGTTAAGGTCAAGTTTCAGTCATAGAAATCCCCCCACCCTCATTCGCCCCTGAAGGCGATAAGGGAGAACCACCCTTCACAACCGCGGTCGAACCTGTGAATTCCCCCTTTTTCGGTTGCCCCTCCTGTGATTTCAGCTGTGGGGAACCATACCTCGATACTGGCCCATTGATAGGTTGGGATTAGGGCCTTGCGGCCGGCGAAATACCCTTTGGTTCTCGGGTGTATATACACCTCATATAAGAAAAATAATAATAAAAGTTTAAAAGTTTTCTTTAGAATAAACTTGTCTTTCTTTTGCACTAGTATGTAAATTTTCATGAATAAAAAACCAGTGTTGACTTTAGGGCAAAAACAAATAAAATTATTCTATTATAGGTCACTATTTAGACTATTTTAGCTTAATTTTTTAATTTTTTCTAAAAGAAGTTAACGCGGTTTTTCTTTTTTTGAATTTTTTTCACAAGTACAATAGAAAGTCAAGTTTGTTTAAAAACATTTTCAGAATTTTTTGACATTTTATTTAATTATTATTTTTTCCTTTTAAAATGTATGCACGCCCATAGACCAAAAGTTACCCTACCGGCAGCCACGCATCGTCGGTGGTGGATGAATAAGGTCCCTTTGAGCCTCCCCATCTCGCAACCTCGTCCATGCCCCGATGACGTCGACTCCTACTTATAGCCTCTATGATCACCATCAAAGTCGGCCATAATACTTCAAAAAAGAGTGTACGCACAAACGATTATCTTTTGGAAAATTCTTCTTCCCGTACAAAAGAACAGCGACGTGGACGTTGGTTCGTTGGCACCAAGCAAAACAAAAGAGCATCGGCGCCCACACGCACATTCGTTCGCACCAACGCTGCGGGCCCCGCCACGCACCATCTGAAAAGAGAAAGCGGCGCGCCAGACAAACAGACCCCACGTATGTCCGCCCGTCCGCCTGTCCTGTTCCTCCTGCCCCGATGAACCTGCCACCGCCCCCGCCGCACGCACACGATCACCCCCATGACACCGGCCTCCCGGCCCTCACTCGCCTCCCCTGAGCCCCCCTTCCCGCAGGGCACCGAGCGCGGCCATGGCGCCGCTCGCCCTCCTCTGCCTCGCCCCCTCCGCCGTGGCGGCACGGAGTGCGGGGCACACGAACCTGGTGGGCCATGAGGTGCACCGAGTTTACCAGCACTAGTCGATCTTGTTATGTTATGCTCCAAATTCAAGTATAAAGAAAAAGGCTAACTTCTGACGAGCCAGCGGAGCGAGGCCCGTCGCCGGTAGCCTCCCGGCGCTCCACATCCGCCTTCCACTAGGCGTTGCTCATGCCGGGGGCTTGGATAGCGGCGCCCTCGGCTTCCTTTGCTGCGGCTTGGCGGCGGCGGCGGTGGCGGCTATGGGATCCGTCGCGGCGAGCGGCATCACGTACTTCTTCGGCGGCATGGTGGGCGGAAGGGTAGGGAGGAGGTGAGGTTTTGGCAGGAGGAATGGAGAAGAGAGGGGAGCCTAGGGGGGAAAGCAGGAGAAAACAGCGGGAAAAGGGCTTCAGTCGCCGACAGAGCGGCCCCGCATCGCTTTTCGCTTGTGCCGGCGCGCCCAGGCGAAACCCGGCCGCTTGGGTTCAGGGCGGGTGCGCCGGCTCTGTATTTCGCCCAAATCGACGCTAAACGAGATCCTGGGGGCGCGACTGGGCCGATTTTCGGCCACCGGCGCTAAAAATTCGCTTGGGGGGAGGGAGGGCTGTTGGGGACGTGGCTGGAGATGCTCTAAGATAGCAGCCTTGGTTATGTCATGTCCAAAAACTACCTTCCCATGCATGCCTGGATGCTTACCAACTAACATGTGACATCACCTACTACTATGGGGACATCTTACCCGGTTTCCTGTAAGATGCATTGCGTGGCACTTTAGCTGCAAGTTTTCCAAAAGCAATGGCTTTCACACACGCTTTGTGTTGTTTGGAGGAAGGAATGGATCTACCTACCTTGCACTGCAATGCATGCATATTAGAGCATCTCCAGCCGTTGGCCCCTCAGGGGCGCCTAAAATCGCCGTCTGGGGTGAGCCGGCGCAAAAAATTAGCCTAGGGGCAAGTTGGTTCCCAGCCACCGGCCCCAGGGCCGTCCCCAGGAGCGTTCAAAAAAATAAAATAATATAGCAAAGTTCAAAGTTCGGCGAAGTTCGGGCATATATTACATAATAGTCGCGGATTTTTATTACAAAATATATATAATTAAAAAAGAAACTAGTTGAACGCGGAGTAGTCGTCGTCGTCGCCGCTGTCGTCGTCGTCGGGCTTCTCCTCCTTGACGCGACCGTCCCTGGTGGACCCCTGACCGACGTCGCCTACGCGGTTTGGTGGCGGCGACGTGTCGTCGTCGTCGCTGTCCTCGATGACGACGACTCCTCCTTCGTCACGGCCCCGGCGGCGCTGCGCGAATCGCCGCAGGGCGGCACACTGGCGCTCCCGCGCCATCTTCAGGGAGTCTGCGCACGCCCATTCCAGGGCCGCGTCGTCGTCGAGCTCGACGTCGCCGCTGTGCTCCGTCTTCACCGCGGGGAGGCCGCCCGCTTTCACCGGCAGCGAGCCCGCCCGCTTTGGGCTTGACGAAGCGCGAAGGAGCCGACGAGGGGGTGCGCCGGCCGCCCTTGTTGATGACAATGCCGGCGCTGCGAGTGCGCCGGCCGAGCGGCGTCTCCGCCGCGGGCTCAGCCTTGACGCCGAGCAGCGCCGGAGAACGAGAGGAGTTGGAGGAAGAGCAAGAGGAGGAAGAAGAGGAGGAGTCGAACCTCCTTGGCAACCATTGCCCGTAGCGTCGGCGGTGCGCCGTGGCGGCCGCCCTCGCCGGGGGGTACGCCAACGGTGGGTTGTTGCCGCCCTCGAGGTGCGTCAGAACGCCCTCGAGGGTGCGGCCGGGGACGCCCCACCACAGGTGGCGTCCCTCGCTGTTCTTCAGGCCGGCCACCACCGGCGCGCCGTTGGTGGACGCCATCCTCTCCTGCTGCCGGCGCTGGAAGTACGCCGTCCACACCGCTTGATTGTCGGTGGCGTACTCGGGGAGGGCGAGCTTGTCGTCGGTGAGGGAGGCGTGCACGACCTCGACCTCGTCGGCGAAGTACGAGGGTTTCGCCACGGCGTCGGGCAACGGGGGAATGGCACTCCCCCGTTGCTGAGTCTCCACCCCGTCGGCCTGGCGCGCATGTCCGGCGGCGCCGGGATGTTCGCCTGGAACAGGGCTCCTGTTCGCGGAGCGAGCGGCGGCCGAAGCCGTTGGCCGCCGCCTCATCTCCAGGGAAACACTCGGCCATCCACTAGTAGAAAAAGGGTCATCTGTCCCGGTTGGTAAGGGCCTTTGTCCCGGTTTTTGAACCGGGACTAAAGGATCGTTACTAATGCCCTAGTCCTTTATTCCCTGTTCTACACGAACCGGGACAGATGGGCCTCCACGTGGCCGGCAAGCGCCGAGCTCAGTAGGAGGGTTTTGTTCCCGGTTGGTGGCACCAACCGGGACCAATAGGCATCCACGCCAGCATTTCAGGGCTGGGGTTTTGTTTTTTAAAGGGGTGGGGTTTTGGGGTGTCGTGTCAAACCGCGGATTTCGGTAGGGGGTTACGAATCAGTGCCTAGGCGGATGGTAACAGGAGACAAGGGACACAATGTTTTTACCTAGGTTCGGCCCTCTCGATGGAGGTAATACCCTACTCCTGCTTGATTAATATTGATGATATGGGTAGTACAAGAGTAGATCTACCACGAGATCAGAGAGGCTAAACCCTAGAAGCTAGCCTATGGTATGATTGTTGTTCGTCCTACAGAATAAAACCCTCCGGTTTATATAGACACCAGATAGGTTAGGGTTACATAGAGTCGGTTACAATGGTAGGAGATCTACATATCCGTATCGCCAAGCTTGCCTTCCGCGCCAAGGAAAGTCCCATCCGGACACGGGACGAAGTCTTCAATCTTGTATCTTCATAGTCTAGGAGTCCGCCAAAGATGATAGTTCGCTATCCGGACACCCCTAGTCCAGACTCCTCAAGAGTAGCCCGAACCAGGCTTCAATGACGACGAGTCCGGCGCGATATTGTCTTCGCATTGCAAGGCGGGTTCCTCCTCCGAATACTTCATAGTAGGTTTTGAACTCAAGGATAGTGTCCGGCTCTGCAAAACAAGTTCCACATACCACCGTAGAGAGAATAACTTTTGCACAGATCAGCTGACGTATTCCGCGGCGTGACATCACACCACGGCCAGGCCTTCATATGAATCGTTTTTTACTGTCCCACCTCAGCGCGTTTAGTGAGGCGGTTTCCTTGGCACGTCTTATCAAAGCGGAGATCGTGCCCCCTTATTTCGGGATTCCCATCAATACGAACGTGGGTAACCCAACCGTGCCCGTTGGCACGCCTCCTCTATCGAAGGCGAGTCCTAATCGACCACGGGGAGGGATCTTGATATTCAACCTCTTTATAATGAGACCAAGGCCCTCTTCTTTTTTACACCCTCCATCGAGTTCGCCTCGCGCTTCGAGTTCTAGCACCCAAAGCTTCAGATTTAGGCGCTTCAGACCTTCGACGATGTCCGGCTCCGACCAGCTTGGCCGATGGATGGCTTCTTCCGTCACAGAAGAAGATGTGCTAAAGGTCCGAGACGCCAGGTATCTAACCGGAGAGATTTCGCATAGGCTGCCTGCTCCAGGGCAGGTCATTCCCACTCCCGAGCCCGGCGAGAGCATGGTGTTCGTGTCACACTTCCTTCGGGGTTTAGGCTTCCCGACGGATCCCTTTGTGCGGGGGCTCATGTTTTATTATGGGCTGGATTTCCATGACTTGAATCCGGAGTCCAACCTCCATATCTCGTCATTCATTGTCGTATGTGAGGCCTTCCTCCATATTACCCCTCACTTTGGATTGTGGCTCAAGACCTTCAAGGTGGAGCCAAAGATGATCGAGGGGCAACAAGCAGAGTGCGGAGGGGCGGTCATAAGCAAGTGTGCTGATGCTCCGTGGCCTGAGGGCTCTTTTCAAGAGGAGCTTGGTTTGTGGCAACGGGAGTGGTTTTATATCACCGCTCCCAGGGGCACCAAATGGGTGGCGCTTCCCGCCTTCCGCTCAGGTCCACCACAGCGGCTGGCGTCATGGGTCAACAAGGGCTCCACTGGGGCCGCCCAAGGACGCCTCCTCATTGCGGGGCCGATTCGAGACCTCCAAGAAAGAGAGATCAATCTGGTCGCAGATGGCGCAGGTTATGTTGATTCGGCGCCTTCTGCCTCAAGAACGCCGCCCTCCGTCTGTGGGAATTTAATCCGGAGGGACCACGAGCTCTCCAACATTTTATGGGTACGACGCCCGTGGAGATGTATAAACTGTTCTTCGGATCACAAGAGAAGTGTCCGGACCTGACTGAGGACGCATGACTAAGCTGCAATCGCCAAGATACTCAAGTAAGTAGTCCTGTACCCGGACAGGCTGTCCGCTCATTTATCGTAAACTTGCCCTTAAAGGAGCTATTTCTTGAACAGGAGTGGATAGCAAAGGCAAAGTTGATAAGGTGTCCGGATCCCGTCCCAGAGACCACGCCGGATCCCGTGCTGACCAAGATGTTGAAGGCCGCGCCTTTTAAAGAAGGCGAAGGGGGGAGTAGGGAAGCAACTGCCTCCACAAAGGAGGCTTCTGAGGAAGGAGGGATCAAAAGTCCCACCCTCCAAGGAGAGAAGAGGACCGCTTCGGAAGATCCGGAGGTCAAGGCCTCAAAGAGGGAAAGAAATTCGTCAGAGAGTCCGCGCTGGAAGTACCCCAGCCGCACTGTTTCCCAAGGGGATCAGCCTCCAATGAGCCGTAAGTAAAAAGAAGGGTCTTGTACTAAAGGACATCCCTATATTTATTTCTCAAGATAACCAAATTATACCTTGTAGTTCGGATCTCAGCCCTTCTCAGCAGAGCTCGCCTTCGGGGATCTTCTTCCGGAGATGATGGAGAGCGAACGCCTCCACCTGTCGCACCTTCATGCAGGCGGACGACCCCGAGGTGTCGCCGCAGAGGTTTCCCGAGTCCGGCGGGCCGGAAGGTCCGCGCCAACGGGCGTGCGGTCGGAGGAGCTGAAGGATCTGCTCGGCAAGCGGTTATTCGTAAGATCACCGTGCGCTAATGGGTACGGTGATTGAAAGAATTGCATCCGCGAGAGCGGATTGCATGAAGCCGCCGAAGCTTATCGACGGGGTTCGAGGTACGCAAAATGATGTACCTTCCGGCGCTTATGCATATAGAATGCGCCTCAGATAGATAGTAGCCCCGAGACTCGGTAGGTTGTCAAAATTGACAGCGTGCCGAGGATCATAATCTCAGTTATAACATTTGCGCCGCTCCTAAATAGGTGGCGGGGCGTCCGGTGGCCAGCCGTACTGATGATTTTGCCGAACTAAAGCGGCAACTTGACAAGGCGGATGCGGACATCGCGCTGGTCAATAAACGGTTTGATGAGTCACAAGGTATGCGATTTCTCCGCGACACCTGGTAAGGAGCTTGACGCCTGTGCTTTACGACTTGTATGCTTAATGCAGGTGGTGCCGCTGCCGTGGAGGAATCAAGGGCGGAACTTGCCCGAGCTAAAGAGCAAGCCGAAGTAGTAATGCGGCGCTTTAAGGGCGGCCAAGAGCTAAAAGCCGAACGGGCTGCTCACTGCGCCAAGAAGAGGAAATGGCCGATATGGCCATAAAGTTGAAGAATACTACCGACCTCGCGAGGTTCTTGAAAAGAACGCTGCGGAGCAAGAGGGCCTGAAAAGGCCACCGCCAATCAAGGATGCCTGCCCGCTTTGGGAACTACCAAGGAGGAGCTGAGTCAGGCCGGGCCTATTGCGGCTGGAAAACCGCTTTCGCTGCGGAGGAAATATACGGATCCGGTATGCTCGTTGGACAAGTTGTGGAGTTCGGAGGATGCTTATCTCGACTTAGCGGCGAAGCGCCATGGACGCGATTGAGCACTTCCGAGGCCGTAAGGGGCATAGAAGGAAGAGCTATATTGGTCGCAATTCCATAGTCCGGGCGCCCTCTTCCGCTGACTGCTCGATTGGCGAATGGGCCGAGCTGAATCGATTATCCGGACTTGCCATGAAGCATGTCATGACTCATTTGTGGCCAGGCGGACCCCAGCCGAAGAGTTATTTTGGTTGAGTGCAGCAGTTCCTTGGTGCGGTACCGCGTATCGATGCAATAAAGCGGTCGGCGTGTATTGAGGGAGCGCGGATGGCTCTGGCCCGTGTTAAGACATACTGGGCGGAGATGAAGGCCACCGACGTTGCATCCCAAGATTCGGACAGAAGCCGAGTACCTGCCGAGCACTATTTTGAGGAAGTCTGCAGGCGCTGCTTAATAGAGACGCAGTGCTCAAGGATATTATGTTTAAATGACATGTATTATTTGTGAAAACAATGTTTCAATATAATATAAGAGCTTTTTATACTTGTGCGTTCAAGTAGTAAACTACTCCCTGTGCGGCCGTTGATGTATATGTATATATAGCCTGAAAGATGGCAGTCCTTGGCTTCAGCCCCCACGCACATAGTGTGGGGGTGTTTGCAAAGAAGGCACTTTTTCACACTTAATCCAACGTCTTGGTCCTAATAAGGAGGTGGTAGCGTAGCACACTAGGCAACCGGACTATAATGCTTTATCACTTTCACTTAGCCATAAGAGTTCGAGGGTGGGGCTACTATATAGCCCCTGGGGCACCTCACTCTCCTGAATTGGGTGCGATGTGCTCTGATCAAAACGGTCCTTCGTTAATGCGGAGGAATTCTAAACATTCCGGTGAGTCATCGAGTGGTTGACCAGTCTCTCTCTATATCATGATAGTCAGTTTTTGGCTTTCTCTACTGAGGTGCTCGCCCGGCCGAACCGGGGCACAATCGCAGTAGTTCTCCTGGTGCCGCGTTAGCCGATAGAACGGAACGTAAGGCAACAAAACAAAGGAGCCGGACAAACCCAACATTTGACCAAAGATATGATTCGGAGCTGATGCATATAAGGCCTAACTCGAGACGCCGAACACTCCCTAAGGTACTCGGTCTTTATAAAAACGGGCAGAATAATGCCCTAAGCACCTGGTGTCCAGGTACGCGCAAAAATTCTGGTGCGGCCAATGCCAAAACGCCAGCCTCCTCCTCGGTTATAGTAAGAAACCAGTGGATGTATATCAACAAGAGACAGTAAAAAAAGGTTTACGCATGGTCTTAATCTGAAAAGAATCCTTGCAACGGGTCCCTACTGCACGTCTGCACCTGTGTCTCCGTAGTGCCGTATCCTGGACGGGTGTAGCACGTTGTTCATCTGTAAAAGAGAGGAACTTAGTTTAAAAGAAAAAAGATCGTGCGAAAAATGTATTTTATATTAAATAAACAGAGTACGATTCGAAGAAGTGAATAAAATTGAGCTTTATTTTCTCTTGTTGTACATGCGTGCAGCCCCTTGTATGGGGGTATGCCGCTAGTAGGCGCCGGACTCGTCTAGCCGTGTCCGGGGTTTGAATGACCTATTCAGGTGCTTTAATTAGCGGAGCCGGAATGGTGTGAGGCTGTCAAGGTAGTCTCACGTTCTTCCGTGCTCGAGTAACACTTAATACTCCCTTTTAATGAGATGATGCCGCGTGGACCGGGCATTTTAAGTGTAAGAGATGCATAATGCGGTATTGCGCTAAAGCGGGCGAAAGCTTCGCGTCCCAATAGTGCTTGATGGCTACTTTTAAATGGGGCGACATGGAAGACTAACTTTTCGCGACCGAAGTTGTCGGATGAACCGAACACAACTTCTAGCAGTAGGGAGCCCGTACAATGGGCATATGGGCCTGGCATTACCCCTTTAAAGGAGGTGTTGCTATGGCGAATTTTGGTTGGGTCTATCCCCATCCTGCGGATTGCGTCCTGATATATCAGGTTTATGTCACTGCCGCCATCCATGAGTACTTGTGTAAATTGGAATCCATCGACTATAGGATCCAATATCAAGGCAGTCCATCCTGCGTTCCGGATACTTTCGTAGTAGTCCTGATGGTCGAAGGTGATTGGTTTTGACAACCAGTGTTGGTGCTCCGCTAGGGTAGTATGTGCGGCGCGCATCTTAATGGGCGCCGCTCTGTTTTTTCCTTTTATCACATGAAGTTAGTTTACTGTTTTAACCTCTTGTGGGAAATTCTTTTGTTTTCCCGTGCTCTGCTTGTGGGGTTCGTCATCATCCTCACTTGGTGTGTCGAGCCCCTTGTGTTCGGCGTTGAGTCTGCCGGACTGTTTGAAGACCCAACAATCTTTGTGGGTATGGTTAGCAGGCTTCCCAGGAGTACTGTGGATTTGACATATCTTGTCCAAGATTTTGTTAAGTTGGATAGCTCATCGCTATTCTCCTTAAGGGGCAGTTTTTTATTGTTCTGCCGTGAGCTTTTGAATCCGGCGTTGACTGCCGCGCTCTTTGGACCGTTCCCTTTAATCCGGCGCTGGTCCTTGTTGCGCCGTGGTTTCCCATTTCCATCCCTGACTTCGGATGTACTTGGGTCGCTGGTGTTGCATCTTGCTAGCCAGCTATCCTCTCCTGCGCAAAAGCGGGTCATGAGGCTTGTTAATGCGGCCATTGTTCTCGGCTTTTCTTGGACGAGGTGTCTGGCGAGCCATTCGTCTCGGACGTTGTGTTTGAAGGCTGCTAAGGCTTCGGCGTCCGGACAGTCGACTATTTGGTTCTTTTTAGTAAGGAACCTGTTCCAGAATTTCCGGGCCGACTCTCCGGGCTGTTGAGTTATGTGACTTAGATCGTCTGCATCCGGAGGGCGGACATAGGTCCCCTGAAAATTTGCCCGAAAAGCATCCTCGAGCTCTTCCCAACTTCCAATGGTATTTTCAGGGAGGCCTTTGAGCCAATGCCGGGCTGGCCCGTTGAGCATGAGGGGTAAGTATTTTATGGCGTGGAGATCATCTCCTCTAGCCATGTGTATGTGGAGGATATAATCCTCAATCCGGACTCCAGGGTCTGTTGTTCCGTCGTATGCCTCTATGTTTACGGGTTTGAATCCCGCAGGGAATTCGTGATCCAGCACCTCATCGGTGAAACACAGGGGGTGTGCGGCGCCCCTATAGTTGGGTGTTGCATTGCTTTGAAGAGCTTGCTTTCTCGGCCCATAGATGGACCTAACTGGGCCATCCTTTTGACGTGAATCCTTATGCGGATCGCGTACCGGCTTGTGTGCGGTGCCATTTGCCGCTCTCTTTTTGCCGTGGGGTAGTCCATCCGACCGGGTGGCCTTCTTACTTTTTGATTGTGGGGGCTCTATGGCCTCCTCATCAAATTCGGGCAGTAGTTTTCTCTTTGGGTTGCTCTTTGTTCGGCGACTGTCGCCGTATTTGTATGCGGTGTTGAATACTTTGCTCCATCTGATTCTGAGTGCATCTTCCGCTATTTTGAGCTTCCGCTTCTGCTTTTTCAGGCTACGTGCAGTGGCGACGAGCCTTTTGTGGATGTTATTCTGCTCCAACAATTTGTCCGGCGTGAGATCATCCGGACTGTTATCTTCGCCGGGGACAGGTTGTTTATCCAAGTTGTCCTGTTCGGACGGTTGCTCGATAGCATGTTCGTCGTCCACCGGTTCGCCCTGCTCTATGGCTGGGTCTTTGTTGAGGCGGGACTTGGTGCGGCGTTTACGTTGCCGTTTTGACTGCTTTTCGAGGGATTTATCCTTCAGAGGCCCCGTTGTTCCTCGTCGTCACTTCCTTTAGGTGTATCCACCATGTATACATCATGGGATGAGGTGGTTGTCCAGCATCCTATAGGTGCTGGTTCATGGTTGTCTCCTACATCATCGTCCATACCGTCGATGTCTTCGAAGTCGAAATTGAGCACGTCGTGTAAGCTTTCGACGGTGGCTACAAAGTGGGTGGTGGGTGGGCGTTGGATTTCTTCGTCGTCCATATCCCAACCTTCCTGACCGTAGTCCGGCCAGGGCTCTCCTGATAAAGAGAGAGACTTTAGTGAATTCAGGATGTCGCCAAAGGGCGAGTGCTGAAAGATGTCCGCGGCAGTGAACTCCATGACCGGCGCCCAATCGGATTCGATTGGCAGGGGCGCGGAGGGTTCGGAGTCCGGCACCTTGGAGTCACGGTCTTCGCAAAGGACAGGGATTGTGTTCGGCTCAATTGCCGTAGAGAATTCAGCCCCCGAGGTGGTGTCCAACCAACCATCCTCGATCGGCGAGATCGGCTCCGAATCAATGTTCGGAGCGGACACTAGTGCGGCCTCCAGGACACTTTTCGGCGGCAGAGTTAGATCATGCCCATCGAGACAGTGCGGCGTGCTTGGCTGTGGCTCGAATCCGTCGAAGATCAAGTCTCCGCGGATGTCGGCCGTATAATTCAAGCTTCCAAATCTGACCTGATGGCCACGGGCGTAGCTTTCGATCTGCTCCAGATGGCCAAGTGAATTGCCCGCAGGCAAAGCCGCCAATATGAAGATCTGTCTGGAAGAAAAGTCTCACCCGGACCGCGCCGTTGTTGATGATCAAGGAGCCATCGGGCCTATAGGTGACGACACGAGGAACTCTCAATGAAAGCACCAATGTCGGTGTCAAAACCGCGGATCTCGGTAGGGGGTCCCGAATCTGTGCGCCTAGGCGGATGGTAACAGAGACAAGGGACACGATGTTTTTACCCAAGTTCGGGCCCTCTCGATGGAGGTAATACCCTACTCCTGCTTGATTAATATTGATGATATGGGTAGTACAGGAGTAGATCTACCACGAGATCAGAGAGGCTAAACCCTAGAAGCTAGCCTATGGTATGATTGTTGTTCGTCCTACGGACTAAAACCCTCCGGTTTATATAGACACCGGATAGGTTATGGTTACACAGAGTCGGTTACAATGGTAGGAGATCTACATATCCGTATCGCCAAGCTTGCCTTCCACGCCAAGGAAAGTCCCATCCGGACACGGGACGAAGTCTTCAATCTTGTATCTTCATAGTCTAGGAGTCCGGCCAAAGATAATAGTTCGGCTATCCGGACACCCCCTAGTCCAGGACTCCCTCAGGGGGGTTAATTTAGGTGTTTCATATATTGTGTTAGCTAGCTAATTAATAGAGAGAAGTGTCCTCTCTTATGTCCATGCTTGGTCGACGCTACGTACTATACATAGAGAGGCCCTCGACACGCTAGCTAGTAAGAAAATGAAGGAAACCATTAAGTACAGAAGCTCGTCATGCATACTGAGAGAAGTGATCGACCTCTCCTTCTCCGAGAGATTGGTCGAACAACAAGTTTTCGTATTATCTATCCGACGCTACTGGCTACATACATATACAACTTCCGCATTTGAAATCAACTTCCGCATGGTATTCTCCGGCTTTATTGATGACGTGGTCAAGAAAGAATCCCGCCAGTTCCTCTTGAATTGCTTTCATGCGATCTTGTGGTAGGAGTTCATTCCGCATCTGCCACGTCTAATTTGAAGAAGGGGGTTAATACATATATATGAATGAAAATCAACAGAAATGATGGTGTAATAAAATTAAATTGTGAATATTATTGCTTACGCACTTCATATTGTCTTTTAGAGTAGCCCCGCTTATTTTTCAAAGTCGCGTTGTAGATGAACTCGCACACGTAGTATTCACAGTAATCATTCCCTTGTTCCTTCCACAAGCACTTTACGAGAAATAGAGGTCAATCAAACTGATAATGAAGCATTATAAATGGCATTGATGAAAGTAGCTATAGAATCAACAGGAGATGCGCGCAACTAGCTAGCTAGTAGTACTTACTTTCGGGTATGTATATCGCATCTCCTTCGGCAGTCCCGGAGCTTCTGCGCTAAACTATTTCCAAACCCTGCAAGACAAAGAAAATAATTATTATTACTTGAGATATTAGGAAATGAACAAAAAGTTGCCGATATGGTGCGATAATGATCGATTGAACTTACTTGTTGAGCATTTTAGTCATGTCCGCATAGATTTCGGGATCTTTTCGTCTCGAATCTAAGACGGTTACTAGTCCCCGCTCAAGCTTAACCTCTAGGAGAATATAGTGGAAGCTGCGCACGCATGCATAACTCATCAATTACATTACTATAACCTTGCTCGAGTAATAAGGGAAACCGAATATGCAGACGACAGTAACACTCACTTGAAGTTGTAAAGAAAGAGTATTAAATCTTTGTTTTGATTTATTAACAATGATTTGAGCAAGTTGGCCTCGGCCTCTTCGGTGTTCTTTGTAACCTGAAATTCATCTATGAGATTTGTGTTAATGAACCCAATATCATACATTTCTGCTTTTCTTCACTCGACGATCTTCAATCTGCATAATATAGTGAGGATAATTATAAATACATGCAATGAAAGAGCTGAGCTATATATAGAGACTTAATGACAGAAGTAGTACTTACAGACAGTAGCAAGTGACCGTTAATTTATCGAGGGCCTTTTGATTGAAGAACTGGAAGAAATCCTCAAATGGAACATGCAACAGATCAGTTCCAACGAGGTCATGCTCCTCTTTAATTCTCAGATACGAAGTATTCGTCCCCCCAGACTCTCTGCAGGTTTTCATGTGCCAATTATGGAATCTTCGCATCATCGTTGTTAGAGATTTTTCATCTTTGACGAGAGGCTTCCCGTACTCGTATCTGTGTTCGTCCACCTCCAAGAAATCATAATGTACATCGTCGGGCAGGTAATCTCCAAGATTGCTCTAACCGGGCACCATCCCTGGAGCATTAGCGACAATGTCACTAGACACATTGAGCGGGGGGCACGATTGGTTTGCTTGTTCGCCGAGCTGGGCAATTTTTTTCCCAGCTGCTCGTTCTTTTAACATTTGATCACTGACAGTACTTCCCGACCGCTCCGCTTCGAGATATGCCTTTTCAGTAATGCGCTCATAGTTGGTTTTCGGCGGACACTTTGGTGGTTTCCTCAGGGCATCGATAGTGCGCTTTGTTTTCACCGGATCTACCTTCTCCTCCGGAGGTGGATGTCTCTTTGCTTTCAACCCTTCAAAGAAGTCCTTTACTTCGGTCCGCACGATCTTCACGTTTCACTCCTCGGTCCTCTCATACGGTAACTTCTCTAGAGGCTTGAGAGGTGGACCGTATCTGTATTGTCTCCCGCCTCTGGCTGTACTACTAGACGCCGGAGCAGACGGAGCAGCTGTGGCTGTCTTCTTTCGTGCTTGCTTACGAGGCGGAGGAGAAGGACTACGACGCGCCGGAGCAGCCGGGGCGGCGGCGGGTCTCTTCTGCCCTTGCTGGTGAGGCGGAGAAGGAGGAGGCTGGTGGCTGCTCGGGCGCGCCGGCGCAGGCGGAGAAGGAGGCAGAGTACCGCCACACGCCGGAGAAGGAGGCTGAGTGCCCTGATCGTCACTCGCCGGAGGAGGAGGCGGTGGCGGAGGCGGAGTGCCCTGACTCGCCGGAGGAGGAGGAGGAGGCGGAGGCATCTGGTTCGGAAGGTTAATGAGCTCCTTCCGCCATAGGCATGGAGTCTTCAGAGCAGAACCCAGCCGAGTCTCCCCTTCACCGGTAGGGTGGTCAAGCTGGAGGTCCTCAAATCCCTCTGTTATTTCATCCACCGTCACCCTAGCATATCCTTCTGGAATTGGACGACTCTGAAAAGTTGCGCCGGGTTCACGAGGTCGAACAGAGCCGACAGCCGCCTTGACTTTGAAGTTCTGCCATTGCGTCATAAGGTGGCAATGTTGAGACTCCGTGATAGCATCCACGGGGTAGCTAGCAGGAGCCGTCAGGACATGCTCCGGCTGAAGCAGCTCGGTGGAAGCCACACTGCTTCTCCGCTGAGATGGCGGGGTAGCTTCGGGGGTAGTTTCGCAGGTCGCTTGCTGCGAGCTACTGCCTTCTCTAGCGCTTGAACCCTTCCGCAGCGCCTGAATTTGGGTCTGCTCCACTTTTTCCTCCTCTCTCGGCATTTGTAACCGCTGCGTCCGAAAACCAGCCTTCCACGGAACGGAGTTCGCGTGCCTCGTGTCCATCCAGGTGCTCAGGATTCCCGAGGCCATTGAGAGCTCGCTATTCTCTCTGCTCGAACGAACGCCCCTTGCTGCGCTGCATCGATATAGTGCTGAAGCCTCTTGACTGGTATTTTCATTTGCTCGTCCGTCCAAAAGCACTTCCCTGATACAGGGTCCAAGGTTCCGCCAGCCCCGAAGAACCAAGTCCGGCAACGGTCTGGCCAGTTCATTGTCTCTGGTTCGATCCCTTTATCAAGCAGATCATTCTCAGTCTTGGCCCACTTAGAGCATTATTAGTAGAACCCACAAACCCTCAAATCCTTAAATCAGTTTTAAGGGTTGAGAAGTGCCACTTTTTGACACTTTTAAGGGTTGAAAAACAGGGGCAAATACTAGAACCCTCAAACCCAACCCTTAAACTGCTTTTGGAGGACGTCCATGAATGAGGATGGGGTTGCCATTTCCTCGAACACCTCGTGCGCGGCGGGAGGAGGTTCGGCGACGGCGGCGGGCGGGGCCGCGGGCTTCTTTCGTGGCTTGGTCACGGCCGGGAACGAGCCGGCGACCTTGGAGGCAGCCCCTCGTGGCCCATGAGAGGCCGCCTTCGGCCGGCTCTTCTTGGTGGCCGGGGCGGGCGCCGGGGAGGCGGCGAGGGCGGGTGTGGGAGTCCCGGATTAGGGGGTGTCCAGATAGCTGAACTATCACCATTGGCCGGACTCCTGGACTATGAAGATACAAGATTGATAACTTCGTCCCGTGTCCGATGGGACTTTCCTTGGCGTGGAAGGCAAGCTTGGCGATCCGGATATGTAGATCTCCTACCATTGTAACCGACTCTATGTAACCCTAACCTATCCAGTGTCTATATAAACCGGAGGGTTTTAGTCCGTAGGACGAACAACAATCATACCATCGGCTAGCTTCTAGGGTTTACCCTCCTTGATCTCGTGGTAGATCTACTCTTGTACTACCCATATCATCAGTATTAATCAAGCAGGACTAGGGTATTACCTCCATCGAGAGGGCCCGAACCTGGGTAAAAACATCGTGTCCCTTGTCTCCTGTTACCATCTGCCTGGACGCACAGTTCGGGACCCCCTACCCGAGATCAGCCAGTTTTGACACCGACATTGGTGCTTTCATTGAGAGTTCCTCTGTGCCGTCACCGTCAGGTAGGATGCTTCATCCCGTCTTTAAAGACGATACTATCGCAAAAGGAGCCTTGGCTGCTGGTCAGACTCTTCGCCTAGGTGGTTTTCTTATGACCGCCAGTTTGGCCACCGCGCCGACGATGACCTCTCGAGTCATCGAAACCAATCTCCATATTAATTCGGAACTTGTCGAACAGTTAGATCCGATCGAGCTCTCCTCCGTAAACGAGCTCTTGGATCGCATCGCCGCCCTGGGAGTCGCCATAGACTACGACCGGATCGGGCCTAAAACCGATCTAAGAGAGATCAACTCTCCCCAGGCTACCCATCATGTTGCTGTGATAGAGGAGCAATGCGGCGATTCTTCTTCTATCTTAAGGACTAGCTACGTCCGGATTCCCGATCCCTCCATGCCGGATTCCCGCAGAGGGACGGATGTTGATCAAGCCCTGAACTTAAAGTCAGGCGGCGAGTTGGACTCATTGGATAACTCTCAAAAATCCAAACTTCCGAGTTCGGAAACTTCTCAGCCCCTGAGTCCTAAGTTGGACGGGTTCCGATCTAGTTCCACCTACCACCCAAACATTAGCGATCTCTCTCGAATTCGCAAGAGCCCGCTGAAACACTACATCATTATCGGGCCGATTCTCCGGGTTATGAACAGGATAAAGGACTGCCGAGAGGAGGACGCAATCCCAATTTTCTGCAATAATTGCACGGACAAGGGAATCCTAAACGCCATAAGTCGTCGCAAAATTACACGCTTTGCTGACTCGGTGACCATAGTACAAAAGTATTGTGCGATGGAGAGCCCCTGGAAACCCGAAAGTAAATTTTGGGATAATCCGGCCCCGAATACATCCCTAGTCCGAAATAAAAGGGTGCATCATTATCAAACACCTGCGTTAAATACCAAAAAACTAAAACCCCCTAAAGGGTATGGAACCATACTGGAGGGTTGGCTAAACGGACCCTGCAAAATTCACTGTAGAGAGGGCGCCACTCCAACTCATAGCCTTCGAGCATGTTGGATACTACGGCAGGTGGCCAAAAGTGGCGAAGAGCTTCTAGCTTCAGAATCCCAGCCCAGCAACACGAGTACGGTGTTAACAGTCTTCGAGACTTTCGCAGCAAATAACATGCGAAAATGAACACTCCGCAACCTTGCCGAAGTCTACCAAGTAGTAACAATAAATCCATGGAGTGACACGGCTATTACCATTAATGCCAGTGACGAACCTAAATTCCGAACAGCCCGAGCACCAGCCGCATTGGTCCTCAGTCCGATAGTGGACGACTTTCGCCTTACTAAGGTACTCATGGATGGCGGCAGCGGACTAAACCTCATCTATGAGGAAACCCTCCGAAAAATGGAAATAGAGTGGAACCGCATTGAGCGAAACAGCACAACCTTTAGAGGAATAATCCCTAGCCGGGAAGCATGCTGCGCAGGAAAAATCACACTGGACGTAGTATTCGGCTCGCCGGACAATTACAGGTCCGAGGAGGTCACATTTCAAGTGGCCCCGTTCAACAGCGGATATCATGCTTTATTAGGACGAGAGGCATTCACAATTTTTCAAGCTATACCGCATTATGGGTACATGAAGCTTAAAATGCCCGGACCTAACGGAATCATCACTCTCGCTAGTGATCCGAACATAGCACTCACCAAAACAAGACAGCCGCACTAGCCCTCAAGGCACTATCCGAAGCCCTAGCGGCCGAGGAACTCACCGCGATGCGCTCCACGGTGAATAGGGACGAAGTGATACTTGATAAAAGGTCCAAGTCCACCTCTTTTAAACCAGCGGATGAAATAGTCAGATTCCAAGTCCACCCAACGGACCCTGCAAAGACGGCCTCCATTGGGGCACAATTAAACCCTGATGTAGACGCCAGACTACGAGAATTTCTACGAGAAAATCGGGACATCTTTGCCGCACCCTTCGACATGCCAGAATCCCACGCCGGCTGGCCGAGCACAGCCTAAATATCCTAAAAGGATTCAAGCCACCAAACAGGCTCTTGGCGCTTTTCCAACCCAAGAGACAGGCCATGGGAGGAGCTAGCCAAACTTTTGGAAGCCGGATTCATCGAGATATACAACATCCGGACTGGCTAGCAAACCTGGTGATGGTACCACGAAGGATAAATCCTGGCGCCTATGTGTTGATTTTAAAGACCTTAATAAGGCTTGCCCAAAGGATCCCTTCCCTCCCTCGAATTGATCAAATTATTGACGCCACAGTAGGACACGACTCATTGTGCTTCCTCGACGCGTACTCGCTACCACCAAATCAAGATGGTGGAGCTGCACCAAGCTGCAACAGCATTCATCACTCCATACGGCCCGCTCGCTTCAACACAATGCCCTTTGGGCTCAAAAACGCCAAGCAACATATCAGCGCATGATTCGTACATGTCCGCAAACCAGATCGGCAAAACAGTGGAAGCATATGTAGATGACGTGGTCGCCAAAACCAAGCACGTTGAAACTCTAGTAGACGACTTGAGGCTCACATTCGACAATTTTCAAAATATGACATCAAGCTCAATCCGAAAATGCGCTTGGCGCTCCAGCCGAAAGCTCCTGGGCTTCATTGTGTCCGTAGAGGAATTGAAGCAAACCCAGCCAAGATCCGAGCTCTGTCACAATTGGATATTCCAAAAGACCTCAAACAAATACAAAATTGACGGGATGCGAGCGGCTCTAAGCCGCTTTATTTCCCGCTTGGGAGAAAAGGCGTTACCCTTTACCGCCTCCTCCGGCGCACCAACACTTCGAGTGGATTTGATGCCGCCACGGCCGGACTCAAGAAACAAAGGCCATTTTGGCAACAACCGGTCTGGCCGCGCCCAATGTGGGCGAACCAATGCTATTATATATCGCCGCAACACATCAAGTTGTCAGCGGTGCTCTCGTTGTCGAACGAGAACGGACGGACACCGTTCCCTCTTCAAAAACCGGTTTACTATGTGTCCACTGGCCTAACTCCATGCAAGTCCCGATACCCACACTATCAAAAGATAGCATATGCGGTGTTCATGGCATCCCGGAAGCTGCGACACTACTTTCAAGAGTGTTCGATAATGGTAGCCTCCGAAGTAGCACTTAACGACATTATAAACAACCGCGACGCGACGGGCCGGATTTCTAAATGGGCCATAGAGCTCCTTCCATTCGGCATAACTTATAAGCCACGACGAGCTATTAAGTCGCAGGTTTTGGCCGACTTCATGGCCGAATGGACTGAAGTCAACTCCCTAAAGAGTACGCGCGATACTCCAATTGATCATGCACTTTGACGGCTCCAAAATGTTGGCGGCCTGGGGCTGGCGTCGCTCGACGTCCCCAACTGGGGACACAGTCCAATACGTCCTTCAGATAATGTATACGGACTCCAACAACGCAGCCGAATATGAGGCCCTTCTGCACGGCCTCCGGATGGCAGTCTCCATGGGCATCAACACCTAGAGGTGCGCGGGGATTCGAACCTCGCAATATCTCAAATAAACGGAGACTTTGATGCCAAAGATTCGAAAATGGCAGCATACCGCAATGCGGTCCTAAAAATGTCAGCACGGTTCGAAGGGCTCGAATTTCATCATATAGCCCGGGATAACAACCAGGCGGCGGATATATTGGCACGCATCGGTGCAAAACGCGATGCCGTCCCACCCAATATCTTTCTGGAACGGCTGTTCAAGCCATCCGTACTATGGGAAGGGGAGTCCGGCAATAACAATCCGGACCCAACCGCACTGCCTGACGCCGAACACTCTGACACAACCGGAGGCTCTGCCCCCGAGATAACACCCTCCGCTCACGAAATAATGGTGGTTATCGCCCAGTGGACGGAACCATTCCTAGCCTACCTAACTAGGCAGGAACTCCCCGAAGACCAAAATGAGGCTCGCTGCATAGTACGGTGATCTAAAGCGTATAAAGTCCATGAGGGAGAGCTTTATAAGAAAAGCACTACCGGAGTCCTTCAAAGGTGTATATCCGAAGAGGAAGGGCGAAACCTCCTGGCTGAAATTCATGCCGGACTGGGTGGGCACCACGCGCAGCCCGGCCCTTGTAGGCAAGGCCTTCCGACAGAACTTTATTGGCCGACGGCCCGGGCAGATGCGCAGGACTTAGTCCAACGATGCGTCGGTTGCCATCTTTTGCTAACCAAAGCCACATGCCACCCACCGCCTTTAAATCTATACCCATCACCTGGCCGTCATGGTCCGGGGCTTGACATGGTTGGACCCCTTAAGGGAGGAACCCACAAGCAAAAATACCTATTGGTCATGGTGGATAAATTCACCAAATGGATAGAGGCCAAGCCTGTTAAAACAGCCGAATCCGGACCGGTGATAGACTTCATATCAGGGGTAGTGCACCGTTATGGTGTCCCCCACAGTATCATCACTGATAACGGCACCAACTTCACGGCCGATGAGGTCAAATTATGGTGTAAAAACATGGGCATCAAGCTCGATTACGCCTCAGTCTATCACCCTCAAACCAACGGCCAAGTCGAACGAGAAAATGGTCTAATCATGAGCGGCATTAAACCCAGACTAGTGCGGTCCCTCAAGGAATCTAACACGCACTGGGTTGAGGAGCTCGACTCCGTACTCTGGGGGTTGCAGACCACGCCGAATCGTACTACCGGATTCACACCATTCTTTATGGTGTACGGCACAGAGGCAGTCTTGCCCTGCGACATAATACATGACTCACCTCGCGTGCGCATGTATGAAGAAAGAGAAGCCGAGCTCGATCGGCAGGACAGTTTGGACGCATTGGAGGAGGAGCGCGACGTGGCAAAAGCTCGTTCCGCATTCTATCAACAGCAGGCTCGAAGATACCAAAGCAGGGAAGTACGGGCCAAAGCTTATAACGTTGGCGAACTAGTTCTACGCCTGCCGAACAAGAAAAAGGACAAACTCAAGCCCAAATGGGAAGGTCCCTTCATCATCGACCAGGTCCTGACCGGCGGAGCATACCGTCTGCGAAACACATCGGATAACCGACTCGAGCCGAACCCATGGAACGCAGCCCATCTACGAAGATTCTACGCCTAAGCGCCGGACTCCAAGTTCGTCTCCTTCCTCCGTCCACATTTTCTATTTTTGCTTTCTTTGATTTCTCTCCTTCCTCCTCCTTCTTCTCGAAGCCTCTAGAGGCTCGTTTGCGCTTTTTTCGCACATACTTGACGCGCTGTCCGCGCTCATTATACCTGGGGGCTTCTTTAACAGAAGCTTATTTATACGGGCTTCATGCCCAACACATGCGTTAAACTTCCGCATGTACCTTTTATTCACCATTATATGCATCAATATGACTTAAGTTTTGGCCAAGCTGGGTTGCCTGGCTCCTGTGCTTACCCCTACGTTCCCGATTGTTCGGCTAGGTGGTAAAGGGAGCACCTCTGCGATTGTTACTGCCGGGTCAGCCGGATGTGTACCTCAGACTGGGTGAAGCCGAAAGCTAGCGTTCTTAAGGGAATATTCGGTCGGTGAACTGAAAGATGATTTTTAATTATTTACCCATCTGCCCCTAGATGATTTTCTGCTTTCATAGAAGCTTTGACATGCACTTTAGGGCATGCATCCCAGCGAAAGGAACCCTTAACGGAACTATTCTCCCTGGAAGATGTTTCTTACTACCCATGTAATATAACATAACTAGTTGGGCACTTGTCTGATACAGCAACAATGACCCCTACGCCTTGTCTCCATGCATACCCAGGTTCTTATATAACCACGAAGGTATTCGGACACACTCCGGACTATTGGGTCCTGAGGTCGGAGCGAAAAGGTCCTCTATGACAAACGATCTACAATCCGCTAGAAGACATTTTTCATGTCATATTTTTACATAGTCAACTCGACTCATTGTATTCCTCCTCAATGCCATCTAATAGGCCATCTAATTTACAATCTTGCTGGGAATACTTGGCGGCCAATTCTACTTGGTCGCACCCTAAGCTTACAGGATCTCCATCCCATCAGCCCCACAGGTCCAACTCGCCATGTGGTTTGGGTCAGCCTTCGTACCGCTGCGTCTTTACCATGGCCCAGCCTCCTGGTGCCTTGACGGCAGGCCGATATCTTCCATAGTCGGAAGCGCCGCCGTGCTCCTTGGAGCCGCTCTGCCAGCTCCCCAATGCCTTCGGGCAGGGAGATAAATGGCCACAAGGCCTGGCCGACGCCTGTCATCACCTGCCGGACTCGTTCATGCAGTTGACGCAATTCGGGAAGAAGATCACCCGAAGAACTGGGCATCTCCTCCTCAGGACGACATGTGAGCAAACCTACATACATGTTTATGTTAGTCGCCTTCCTCGCCGAACTCTTTCAAAGTTCGCTCAACCATTTACTGAAAATGCCGCGACGAAGCCGCCGATTCTCCTTTACGGAGTCAGATAACTGGCAGGAACATCCTTTAGTTCCTCACCCAGCTTGGTGTTGGCATCTTGGAGGTTATTCTTCTCCTGCCGCACCCTTGTAAGCACGCTCTCGCCGGCCTTTAGCTGGCGCAAGAGCTGTTGCTTGTCCGGATCTAGTCCGGCGCCATCTGCAATGTTTTTGTCAGGTTTACACACACGCCGCACTTCATAAACTATTTATCTTTTGAAGCGTATATTACCAGAGGGGGTCTCTCTGGCTCCCCCTGTTGCGGCTAGTGCGGCCTCAAGTTGGGCCTTGCACTCTTCAAGCTCCCGGATAGTCGGGTACTCTTTTTGTAAGATCCTGCAGATAACAAATGATCCTTAAATCAGTTATTCTAACTATTTTAAGTCTCGGGGGCTACTGGCATATATAACTGTCAAATTTCCTTACTGGTATGTCCTTTACATACCGCTCCGTGGCTCTGGCTAGACCATCTTGAGCGGCACGGAGGTGCGCATCTCCTGAATTGAAGGCATTCAAGGCCTCTTGGGAGAAACATGCGTCACGAAGAACTGTCCGGCGGCGCCTGTGATTCAAGGCGCTCTCCACCTCGGAGTTGGTGGCGGACAATCTGTCGGCATCCTCTGTCGGAGGAGCATCAGACGTACGCCTCGTGTTCGCCTCCGCTTCTGGACCTGGCTTTGGAGCCTGGCCGGCGGAGGTTCGATTGGCAACCTCTCCGGACTCAGTCCTGCGAGTGCTCTTTTTCCTGAAAAGAGCGTCAGCATTAGTACGCCTTCCAGGAATCAATCCTAGGAACATGGTGACACGCTATACCGTTGCGGCGGAGTTTCGATCCGGACCGCACTCCTTTTAGACCTCTTGGGCAGATCGCTGCCTTTGTTGGCCAGCCGCCGCGGGCTCGGCTTCCTGCCTCAAAAGTACCCCCTGCGAAACGCCATTAGTATACGGTGATCGAGAAATAAGCACGGATGAGTCATTATGAGAATATTGGGACCTTGGTCTCAGTTACCTGCGAGGCTGGAAGTATTCCGGGGTAATCGGCCGTAATGGCAACCAAAGCATTGTCGATGCTAAGTTGATGGAATACCCCATCGATCAACTCCACCTTTATATCGGGATCCTCTTCGGAGGTCGGATCGAGGGACCATTCCGGATCCTCGGGTTGTGGGGGCGGGCTGTATATCTTCTCCACAGTCCGGCGCAGTTCCTGCGCAGAAATCATGAAATGAGATATTTAACCACGGGAACATGGATCGGACAGGTCACAAAGATGTTTGCTTACCCAGCTTCGAGGATTATTCGAAGAAAACTCCTTCAGTGGATTGACGCGAGGAAATCCTCCTCCTCCCTTTATACATGGCGCACAAGATCTTCACCAGTTTGGTGACCGATCCCGCCCTTTGCGGCCATGGCGGTGGCATCGCCCTCCCTTGAAGTCCCACATGGGTGGCCCCTATATTGGGCGGCTGCACTCCCTCATAATGCAGATTGCCATGACTCCAATCATGGTCAATCCGGCGTGAGCCAAGAACCTTATTCGGCTCATCAAATAGAGGACATCCCGGTCATTTTCCTTCGGGGCGCCAGCTTAGGCGCTTCTTCGAGGAGCATTGCTAAACTCGAAGGCCGATCCAACAGGATCCGCAGCGGAAGTCCTCCATGTAAAACCATTCCGAAGGCCAGTCTTCGGACGCCTTCTTCGAGGTTCCGGACAGGTATCCGGTCCCCGCGATGCGCCATAGCTCGGCTCCGCCCACTTGATATATCGACCCCTCATAAGAACGGGGTACTAGGTGTTGGGGAACGTAGTAATTTCAAAAATTTCCTACGCACACGCAAGATCATGGTGATGGCATAGCAACGAGAGGGGAGAGTATTGTCCACGTACCCTCATAGACCGTAAGCGGAAGCGTTAGAACAACACGGTTGATGTAGTCGTACGTCTTCACGGCCCGACCGATCAAGCACCGAAACTACGGCACCTCCGAGTTCTAGCACATGTTCAGCTCGATGACGTCCCTCGAACTCCGATCCAGCCGAGTGTCGAGGGAGAGTTCCGTCAGCACGACGGCGTGGTGACAATCTTGATGTACTACCGACGCAGGGCTTCGCCTAAGCACCGCTACGATATTATCGAGGTGGATTATGGTAGAGGGGGGCACCGCACACGGCTAAAAGATCCAAGGGATCAATTGTTGTATCTTTGGTGCTAGCCCTGCCCCTCTATTTATATGTTGAGCCCCGGGGTCGAAACTTGGAGCAAAAGCCTCCTCAAAGTCGGTTTTGCCCGAAAGGCAAGAGTCCCACTCGGACTCCAGGACCAAACGCCACAATCCTTGGCATCTGGCCCAGACGCCATTGGCCTCGGCGTCTGGCCCAGGGCCAGACGCCAGGGTCTCCGGCGTTTGGCCCCCTGGCCTCCGCAAAACTCCTTTTTGCACCGATCTAAAGCCTCATGGGCTTGACCCCTTGGCCTAAACATATCATCCAATATATGAATCTTTACGTCTCGACCATTTCGAGACTCCTCGTCATGTCCCCAATCTCATCCGGGACTCCGAACTCCTTCGATACATCAAAACATGTAAACTCATAATATAACATCGCCATCGAAACCTTGCGTGCATGGACCCTACGGGTTCGAGAACAATGTAGACATGACCTAGAACTATTCTCGGTCAATAACCAATAGCGGAACCTGGATGCTCATATTGGCTCCTACATATTCTACGAAGATCTTTATCGGTCAAACCGCATAACAACATACGTTGTTCCCTTTGTCATCGGTATGTTACTTGCCCGAGATTCGATCGTCGGTATCCAATACCTAGTTCAATCTTGTTACTGGCAAGTCTCTTTACTCGTTCCGTAATACATCATCTCGCAACTAACTCATTAGTTGCATTGCTTGCAAGGCTTAAGTGATGTGTATTACCGAGAGGGCCCAGAGATACCTCTCCGACATTCGGAGTGACAAATCCTAATCTCGAAATACGCCAACCCAACAAGTACCTTTGGAGACACCTATAGAGCACCTTTATAATCACCCAGTTACGTTGTGACGTTTGGTAGGATACAAAGTGTTCCTCCGGTAAACGGGAGTTGCATAATCTCATAGTCATAGGAACATGTATAAGTCATGAAGAAAGCAATAGCAACATATTAAACGATCGGGTGCTAAGCTAACGGAATGGGTCATGTCAATCAGATCATTCAACTAATGATGTTATCCCGTTAATCAAATAACAACTCTTTGTCCATGGTTAGGAAACATAACCATCTTTGATTAACAGGCTAGTCAAGTAGAGGCATACTAGTGACACTCTGTTTGTCTATGTTTTCACACATGTATTATGTTTCTGGTTAATACAATTCTAGCATGAATAATAAACATTTATCATGAAATAAGGAAATAAATAATAACTTTATTATTGCCTCTAGGGCATATTTCCTTCAGTCTCCCACTTGCACTAGAGTCAATAATCTAGATCACATCGCCATGTGATTAACATCAATAGTCCACATCATTATGGGATTAACACGCATAGTTCACATCGCCATGTGACTAACACCCAAAGGGTTTACTTGATTCAGTAATCTAGTTCACATCGCTATGTGATTAACACCCAAAGAGTACTAAGGTGTGATCATGTTTTACTTGTGAGAGAAGTTTAGTCAACGGGTCTGCCACATTAAGATCCGTATGTATTTTGCAAATTTCTATGTCAACAATGCTCTGCATGGAGCTACTCTAGCTAATTGCTCCCACTTTCAATATGTATCCAGATTGATACTTAGAGTCATCTAGATCAGTGTCAAAACTTGCATCGACGTAACCCTTTACGACGAACCTTTTGTCACCTCCATAATCGAGAAACATATCCTTATTCCACTAAGGATAATTTTGACCGCTGTCCAGTGATCTACTCCTAGATCACTATTGTATTCCCTTGCCAAAATCAGTGTAGGGTATACAATAGATCTGGTACACAGCATGGCATACTTTATAGAACCTATGGCCAAGGCATAGGGAATGACTTTCATTCTCTTTCTATCTTCTGCCTGTGGTCGGGTTTTGAGTCTTACTCAATTTCACACCTTATAACACAAGAAAGAACTCTTTCTTTGACTGTTCCATTTTGAACTACTTCAAAATCTTGTCAAGGTATGTACTCATTGAAAAACTTATCAAGCATCTTGATCTATCTCTATAGATCTTGATGCTCAATATGTAAGCAGCTTCATCGAGGTTTTCCTTTGAAAAACTCCTTTCAAACACTCCTTTATGCTTTGCAGAATAATTCTACATTATTTCCGATCAACAATATGTCATTCACATATACTTATCAGAAATGTTGTAGTGCTCCCACTTATTTTCTTGTAAATACAGGCTTCACCGCAAGTCTGTATAAAACTATATGCTTTGATCAACTTATCAAAGCGTATATTCCAACTCCGAGATGCTTGCACCAGTCCATAGATGGATCGCTGGAGCTTGCATATTTTGTTAGCTCCTTTAGGATTGACAAAATCTTCTGGTTGCATCATATACAACTCTTCTTTAATAACTCCATGAAAGAATGTAGTTTTGACATCCATTTGCCAGATTTCATAAAATGTGGCAATTGCTAACATGATTCGGACAGACTTAAGCATCGCTACAGTTGAGAAAATCTCATTGTAGTCAACACCTTGAACTTGTCGAAAACCTTTTTCTGACAAGTCGAGCTTTGTAGATAGTAACACTACTATCAGTGGCTGTCTTCCTCTTGAAGATCCATTTATTTAACATGTCTTGCTGATCATCGAGCAAGTCAATCAAAGTCCATACTTTGTTCTCATACATGGATCCTATCTCAGATTTCATGGCCTCAAGCCATTTCGCGGAATCTGGGCTCATCATCGCTTCCTCATAGTTCGTAGGTTCATCATGATCTAGTAACATGACTTCCAGAACATGATTACCGTACCACTCTGGTGCGGATCTTACTCTGGAAGACCTACGAGGTTTGGTAGCAACTTGATCTGAAGTTTCATGATCATCATCATTAACTTCCTCATTAATTGGTGTAGGAATCACTGGAACTGATTTCTGTGATGAACTACTTTCCAATAAGGGAGAAGGTACAATTACATCATCAAGTTCTACTTTCCTCCCACTCACTTCTTTCGAGAGAAACTTCTTCTCTAGAAATGATCCATTCTTGGCAACAAATGTTTTGCCTTCAGATCTGTGATAGAAGGTGTACCCAACAGTTTCCTTTGGGTATTCTATGAAGACGCACTTCTTCGATTTGGGTTTGAGCTTATCAGGATGAAACTTTTTCACATAAGCATCGTAGCCCTAAACTTTAAGAAACGACAACTTGGGTTTCTTGCTAAACCACAGTTCATATAGTGTCGTCTCAACGGATTTAGATGGTGCCCTTTTTAACGTGAATGCAGCTGTCTCTAATGCATAACCCCAAAACGATAATGGTAAATTAATAAGAGACATCATAGATCGCTTCATATCCAATAAAGTGCGGTTACGACGTTCAGACACACCATAACGTTGTGGTGTTCCAGGTGGCGTGAGCTGTGAAACTATTCCACATTGTTTTAATTGAAGACCAAAATCGTAACTCGAATATTCGTCTCTACGATCAGATCGCAGAAACTTTATTTTCTTGTTATGATGATTTTCCACTTCACTCTGAAATTCTTTGAACCTTTCAACTATTTCAGACTTATGTTTCATCAAGTAGATATACCCATATCTTCTCAAATCATCTGTGAAGGTCAGAAAATAACGATACCTGCCATGAGCCTTAATACTCATTGGTCTGCATACATCAGTATGTATTATTTCCAACAAGTTTGTTGCTCGTTCCATTGTTCCGAAGAACGGAGTTTTAGTCATCTCGCCCAAAGGCATGGTTCGCAAGCATCAAATGATTCATAACCAAGTGATTCCGAAAATCCATCTTTATGGAGTTTCTTCATGCGCTTTACACCGATATGACCCAAACGGCAGTGCCACAAATAATTTGCACTATCATTATTAACTTTGCATCTTTTGGCATCAATATTATGAATATGTGTATCACTACTATCGAGATCCAACAAACTATTTTCATTGGGTGTATGACCATTTGAAGGTTTTATTCATGTAAACAGAATAACAATTATTCTCTGACTTTAAATGAATAACCGTATTGCAATAAACATGATCAAATCATATTCGTGCTCAACGCAAACGCCAAATAACATTTACTTAGGTTTAACACTAATCCCGAAAGTATAGGGAGTGTGCGATGATGATCATATCAATCTTGGGACTACTTCCAACACTCATCGTCACTTCCCCTTCAACTAGTCTCTGTTTATTCTGTAACTCCTGTTTCGAGTTACTAATCTTAGCAACCGAACAAGTGTCAAATACTCAGGGGCTACTATGAACACTAGTAAGGCACACATCAATAACCTGTATATCAAATATACCCTTGTTCACTTTGCCATCCTTCTTATCCACCAAATATTCAGGGCATTTCCGCTTCAAAGGACCATTTCCTTTGTAGTGTAAGCACTCGGTTTCAGGCTTTGGTCCAGCTTTGGTCTTCTTCACGGAGTGACAACTTGTTTGCCATTCTACTTGAAGTTTCCTTTCTTTCCTTTTGCCCTTTTCTTGAAACTAGTGGTCTTGTCAATCATCAACACTTGATGCTCTTTCTTGATTTCTACCTTCGTCGATTTCAACATCACGAAGAGCTCGGGAATCATTTTCGTCATCCCTTGCATACTATAGTTCATCACGAAGTTCTAGTAACTTAGTGATGGTGACTAGAGAATTCTGTCAATCACTATCTTATCTGGAAGATTAACTCCCACTTGATTCAAGCGATTGAAGTACCCAGACAATCTGAGCACATGCTCACTAGTTGAGCGATTCTCCTCCATCTTTTAGCTATAGAACTTGTTGGAGACTTCATATCTCTCAACTCGTGTATTTTCTTGAAATATTAACTTCAACTCTTGGAACATCTCATATGGTCCATGACGTTCAAAAACGTCTTTGAAGTCCCGATTCTAAGCCGTTTAAGCATGGTGCACTAAACTATCAAGTAGTCATCATATTGAGCTAGTCAGACGTTCATAATGTATGCATCTGCTCCTGCAATAGATCTGTCACCTAGCTGTGCATTAAGGACATAATTCTTCTGTGCAGCAATGAGGATAAACCTCAGATCACGGATCCAATCCGCATCATTGCTACTAACATTTTTCAATATAATTTATCTCTAGGAACATATCAAAATAAACATATGAAAGCAACAACGCGAGCTATTGATCTACAACATAATTTGCAAAATACTACCAGGACTAAGTTCAATTAATCAAATTATTCAAGAACTCCCACTTAGACAGACATCTCTCTAGTCATCTAAGTGATCACGTGATCCAAATCAACTAAACCATAACCGATCATCACATGAGATGGAGTAGTTTTCAATGGTGAACATCACTATGTTGATCATATCTACTATATGATTCACGCTCGACCTTTCGGTCTCCGTGTTCCGAGGCCATATCTGCATATGCTAGGCTCGTCAAGTTTAACCTGAGTATTCTGCGTGTGCAAAACTGGCTTTCACCCGTTGTAGATGGACGCAGAGCTTATCACACCGATCATCACGTGGTGTCCGGCACGACGAACTTTGGCAACGGTGCATACTCGGGAGAACACGCCTTGATAATTTTAGTGAGAGATCATCTTAAAATGCTACCGTCAATCAAAGCAAGATAAGATGCATAAACGATAAACATCACATGCAATCAATATAAGTGATATGATATGGCCATCATCATCTTGTGCTTGTGATCTCCATCTCCAAGCACCGTCATGATCACCATCGCCACCGGTAGCGACACCTTGATCTCCATCGTAGCATCGTTGTCGTCTCGCCAACTATTGCTTCTACAACTATCGCTACCGCTTAGTGATAAAGTAAAGCAATTACATGGCTTTTGCATTTCATACAATAAAGCGACAACCATATGGCTCCTGCCAGTTGCCGATAACTTGGTTATAAACATGATCATCTCATACAATAAAATATAGCATCACGTCTTGACCATATCACATCACAACATGCCCTGCAAAAACAAGTTAGACGTCCTCTACTTTGTTGTTGCAAGTTTTACGTGGCTGCTACGGGCTGAGCAAGAACCGTTCTTACCTACGCATCAAAACCACAACGATAGTTTGTCAAGTTGGTGCTCTTTTAACCTTCGCAAGGACCGGGCGTAGCCACACTCGGTTCAACTAAAGTGAGAGAGAGAGACCCGCCATCACCTTTAAGCAACGAGTGCTTGCAGCGGTGAAACCAGTCTCGCGTAAGCGTCTGCGTAATGTCGGTCCGGGCGCTTCATCTCACAATACCGCCGAACCAAAGTATGACATGCTGGTAAGCAGTATGACTTGTATCGCCCACAACTCACTTGTGTTCTACTCGTGCATATAACATCAACGCATAAAACCAGGCTCGGAAGCCACTGTTGGGGAACGTAGTAATTTCAAAAATTTCCTACGCACAGGCAAGATCATGGTGATGGCATAGCAACGAGAGGGGACAGTATTGTCCACGTACCCTCATAGACCGTAAGCGGAAGCGTTAGAACAACGCGGTTGATGTAGTCGTACGTCTTCATGGCCCGACCGATCAAGCACCGAAACTACGGCACCTCCGAGTTCTAGCACACGTTCAGCTCGATGACGTCCCTCGAACTCCAATCCAGCCGAGTGTCGAGGGAGAGTTCCGTCAGCACGACGGCGTGGTGACGATCTTGATGTACTACCGACACAGGGCTTCGCCTAAGCACCGCTACGATATTATCGAGGTGGATTATGGTAGAGGGGGCCACCGCACACGGCTAAAAGATCCAAGGGATCAATTGTTGCATCTTTGGTGCTAGCCCTGCCCCTCTATTTATATGTTGAGCCACGGGGTCGAAACTTGGAGCAAAAGCCTCCTCAAAGTCGGTTTTGCCCGAAAGGCAAGAGTCCCACTCGGACTCCAGGACCAAACGCCACAATCCTTGGCGTCTGGCCCAGACGCCATGGGCCTCGGCGTCTGGCCCAGGGCCAGACGCCAGGGTCTCCGGCGTTTGGCCCCCTGGCCTCCGCAAAACTCCTTTTGCACCGACCTAAAGCCTCATGGGCTTGACCCCTTGGCCTAAACATATCATCCAATATATGAATCTTTACGTCTCGACCATTTCGAGACTCCTCGTCATGTCCCCGATCTCATCCGGGACTCCGAACTCCTTCGGTACATCAAAACATGTAAACTCATAATATAACTGTCATCGAAACCTTAAGCGTGCGGACCCTACGGGTTCGAGAACAATGTAGACATGACCTAGAACTATTCTTGGTCAATAACCAATAGCGGAACCTGGATGCTCATATTGGCTCCTACATATTCTACGAAGATCTTTATCGGTCAAACCGCATGACAACATACGTTGTTCCCTTTGCCATCGGTATGTTACTTGCCCGAGATTCGATCGTCGGTATCCAATACCTAGTTCAATCTCGTTACTGGCAAGTCTCTTTACTCGGTCCGTAATACATCATCTCGCAACTAACTCATTAGTTGCATTGCTTGCAAGGCTTAAGTGATGTGTATTACCGAGAGGGCCCAGAGATACCTCTCCGACATTCGGAGTGACAAATCCTAATCTCGAAATCGCCAACCCAACAAGTACCTTTGGAGACACCTGTAGCACCTTTATAATCACCCATTACGCCAGACGTTTGGTAGCACACAAAGTGTTCCTCCGTAAACGGAGTTGCATAATCTCATAGTCATAGGAACATGTATAAGTCATGAAGAAAGCAATAGCAACATATTAAACGATCGGGTGCTAAGCTAACGGAATGGGTCATGTCAATCAGATCATTCAACTAATGATGTGATCCCGTTAATCAAATAACAACTCTTTGTCCATGGTTAGGAAACATAACCATCTTTGATTAACAGGCTAGTCAAGTAGAGGCATACTAGTGACACTCTGTTTGTCTATGTATTCACACATGTATTATGTTTCCGGTTAATACAATTCTAGCATGAATAATAAACATTTATCATGAAATAAGGAAATAAATAATAACTTTATTATTGCCTCTAGGGCATATTTCCTTCACTAGGCAGAATAATCTCTTCCACAACCCGAAATGAGCCTCGACGCCCAAGAACAGTTCGCAAAGGGCCACGAAGCCCGCGATATGCAAAATGGAGGCAGGTGTAAGGTGGTGCAACTGGAGGCCGTAGAACTCCAAGAGCCCCCGGAGAAACGGATGGATTGGAAATCCGAGTCCTCTTACTAGATAAGAGAAGAAGCATACCCGCTCTCCTTTAGAGGGATCGGGGATACTCTCCGCTTGCTTTCCGCCCTTGTAGGTGGCAAGTCCGGCTCGAACCGGAACCATGAAGGCCGGGGGAAGAAATCCCTTGGCTTGGAGTATAACTAGCTCACTATGCGGGACTGAGCATCTCTCCCAATTTCCAGGCTGAGGGCTGGGAGCGCGAGAGGAGGAGCCGCGTCGACTATCCATGATGGGATGGGCTTTCGTCAGAGGCGCTTCTATGAAAGCTCGCGAAGGGGGGATCGTGTGACTCAGATCTAGAACCTCGCCCCTTTTATAGGCAGCTCATTTGCGCAGCTAGGGGTAATTGTAAAATACCCTGGCTTTTCGCATTCATTCAAACACGTGAAGATGGCCATTATTGGGCGTAGAAGCCAAGGAGCGCAGCATTTATCAGAAGCGGACACTATTCGACAAGTATATGGAATTTGGAGCAGAACCCGCCTCGCAATGTCAAGACAATCAACGCTACCGGACTCATCGTCATTGAAGCCTGGTTCGGGGCTACCGAGGAGTCCCGGATTAGGGGGTGTCCGGATAGCCGAACTATCACCGTTGGCCGGACTCCTGGACTATGAAGATACAAGATTGAAGACTTCGTCCGGTGTCCGGATGGGACTTTCCTTGGCATGGAAGGCAAGCTTGGCGATCCGGATATGTAGATCTCCTACCATTGTAACCGACTCTGTGTAACCCTAACCTATCCGGTGTCTATATAAACCGGAGGGTTTTAGTCCGTAGGACGAACAACAATCATACCATAGGCTAGCTTCTAGGGTTTAGCCTCCTTGATCTCGTGGTAGATCTACTCTTGTACTACCCATATCATCAATATTAATGAAGCAGGAGTAGGGTATTACCTCCATCGAGAGGGCCCGAACCTGGGTAAAAACATTGTGTCCCTTGTCTCCTGTTACCGTCCGCCTGGACGCATAGTTCGGGACCCCATACCCGAGATCCGCCGGTTTTGACACCGACAGCGGGCGCCGGGGCGGTGACGGTGGCCGGGGCGGGAGCCGGGGAGGCGGCAGGAGGAGGTGCGAGGCCCGCCCGCCGCCGCTTGGCCCCGACAGGTCGCCGCCACCACGCCGGCCACGTTCGGTGGGCGGGGCGGGCGGGGCGGGCGCCGAGCGGGCGAGGCGGGCGGACGGGCGGGGCGGGCGCTGGGGGCGCGCGGGCGGCGGGGGGGCCTCCATGGCCGGCGCGGCAGGAGGCAGCAGGAGGCGGCGGGAGGAGGAGGCAGTTGGCTCCCGCGCGAGAGAGGAGGAGAAGTGCGGGTTGGGGGAGATTTTCCTCTCAACCCCTACTTCTTCAGGTTGCAAAGTGGTTTGAGGGTTGGACCTCTAAATTTTTTTACGGGTTTGAGGGTTTAGAGGTTCTAGTCTACGGCGTTTTTTCGGCGAAAACTGTAAAAAAGCTGTTATTTTTAGGGGTTTGAGGGTTTGAGGGCTCTACTAGTAATGCTCTTAGGCCGGGCTTTGAGGTAGCCACCTGACCCCGTGCGATGGTGAAGCTTCTTCTTTGCAGCATTTTGCTTGTTTGTCGCCGACACCTTCTTACTCTTTTCCGATGTCTTGTGGGCCACAAATGCGGGCCAGTGATCTCTGATCTTCTCATATTAGCTGATGAATTCTGGTGTCTCTTCTTTGTCGACAAACCTTTTTCTGCTCATTCTTCCACCTCCTGAATAGGTCTGCCATCTTCTTAAGAGCATGAGACTTGATTAATTGCTCTTTAACTGGCTTCTCTGGATCCTCCTCTGGCGGTAGGGTGAAATTTGCCTTTAGCTCAGTCCAAAGATCATCTTTCTCCATATCATTGACATAAGACACCTCAGGGTCTTCGTTCTTAGGCTTATACCATTGGTGGATGCTGATCGGGATCTTGTCCCTAACAAGAACCCCGCACTGAGCAGCAAATGCTTCCTTTGTCCGGATGGGTTCAATCCGTTGGCTGTCGTGCGCGATTGCTGTCATCTCAAACCTTTCATCCGAGCGCAACTTTTTCTTCGGCCTCGTCTCTTTATCAAATTTGTGCTCGATCCGGAGGGCTAGAAAAAAGAAGAAAGACGAGAGCTAATTAATATGTGTACATACCAAAATAATGAATGCATCAATTAGCTAGTCAGCACAGGCTTAACTAATATATATACCTGGCCGGACTCGGTTCGGTCACCGGAGCCGTCATCACGGTCTCCTTCTTGCACCGTCATTGGGTCACCAGAGCCATCATCACGGTCTCCTTCTTGCACCGGCATTGGGTCAAAGGAGCCATCATAATCATAGCCTGCTTCTTCACCCTGTCCTTCTAGACCATCGGTGTCGCTGAGAAACGAGAAGACGACATCACTTCCTTGTGCGATTATGTCCCCCAATACCGCTTCTGTTGCTTCGTCTCGGGGTTCCATAGTTTCTACAAATATTTACAACATGGCAATTATTATTCAAACATGACAGATGGATATATTAGTGGCAAACGTAGAACTAGCTAGCTAATCACAATAAGGAATCATATTAGTGGCATCGACGCTGCTTCCCTAGGGTTTGGGGTGGCCTCGACAACGCTTCAAGGGTTTGGGGTGGCCTCGAGAGAGTTTGTCGGGTAGGGGCGCGGCGGGAGGGGGTAGGAGACCGACATCATATTTTTCTAGGGTTTGGGTGTCCTCGAGAGTTTTGGTCGAGCGAGAGGGTTGGGGGGTGCTCCCACGGTATAAGTTATCACAGTTGAGAGGGGGTATATATATCGACCGCCCCTCATGTCGAAGTTATCCGGGAGGGGTAATATCGACAACGACGACATACATACACGGGAAAATAATGTTATCAGGGAGGGGGTATATCGACCCCCCCCCCACGTGTTGAAGTTATAGGGAGGGGGTTATATCGACAACGACGACATACGTACATGGGAAAATAATATTATCGGGGAGGGGGTATATCGACCCCCCCCCCCCCGTGTTGAAGTCATCGGGAGGGGTATATCAACGACGACAGACCCGATAAAACATAAGAAAACGAAGAAGAAATAAAAAGAGGAGAAGAAGAAAGGAATAGAGGAGAAGATCGAAGAAAAAAAAGAGGAGAAGAAGAAAGGAATAGAAATTTTCTATTTTTTTTTCTATTCCTCTCTTCTTCTTCTTCTCTTCTTCTTCTTCTTTTTTTCTTCTTCTTATTTATTTCTCCTCTTCTTCCTCTCCCCTTCTTGTCCTTTCTTCCTCTTCTTATTTTCCTCTTTCCTCTCATTCTTTTTCTTCTTCTTCCTTTCCTAGCTAGATATACAAAACTTTTCTAAAATCTAACTTTTGCATATATGTATTTTTAAAACATCATTACAATTGAAAAAAATACATACATACAAAGCATATATCCATACATCAACATATATGCAAAAAAACATTACATCAACATATATGCAAAAAAACATCATACATATATCCATACATCAACATATATACATGAGCATATATGAAAAAAACATCATACGGCGGCGGTGGCGGCAGGGGGCAGGGCAGGGCGCGGGGGCTCACTATGGGCGGCGTCGGCGACGGCGAGGTCGGGGCCGGCCTGAGGCAGAGACGGTGGCGCGCGGGGCAGGGGACGACGTCGGGGCGACACGGGGTGATACGTCTCCAACGTATCTATAATTTTTTATTGCTCCATGCTATATTATTTATTGTTTTGAGCAATATTGGGATTTATTATACACTTTTATATTACTTTTGGGACTAACCTATTAACTGGAGGCCCAGCCCATATTGTTGTTTTATTGCCTGTTTCAGTATTTCGAGGAAAAGGAATATCAAACGGAGTCCAAACGGAATGAAACCTTTGGCACCGTTATTTTTGGGAAGAATATCATCCTGGAGACCTGGAGTTCATGTCAGAAGATCCTCGAGGAGGCCAGGAGATAGGGGGCGCGCCTCCCTGTCTTGTGGGCCCCTCGAGCACCTCCCGACCAACTTCTTTCGCCTATATAAGCCTACGTACCGCAAGCCTCTCTAGCCACCAAAAACCTCTCGGGAGCCCGTTCCGGCACCCTGCCGGAGGGGGAATCCATCACCGGTGGCCATCTTCATCATCCCGGTGCTCTCCATGACGAGGAGGGAGTAGTTCACCCTCGGGGCTGAGGGTATGTACCAGTAGCTATGTGTTTGATCTCTCTCTCTCTCTCTCTCATGTTCTCTCTATGGCACGATCTTGATGTATCGCGAGCTTTCCTATTATAGTTGGATCTTATGATGTTTCTCCCCCTCTACTCTCTTGTGATGAATTGAGTTTCCCTCTTGAAGTTATCTTATCGGATTGAGTCTTTACTTTGAGAACACTTGATGTATGTCTTGCCGTGTTTATTTGTGGTGATAATGGGATATCACGTGCCACTTGATGTATGTTTTGGTGACTAACTTGCGGGTTCCGCCCATGAACTATGCATAGGGGTTGGCACACGTTTTCTTGACTCTCCGGTAGAAACTTTGGGGCACTCTTTGAAGTACTTTGTGTTGGTTGGATGAATCTGAGATTGTCTGATGCATATCGTATAATCATGCCCACGTATACTTGAGGTGACAATGGAGTATCTAGGTGACATTAGGGTTTTGGTTGATTTGTGTCTTAAGGTGTTATTCTAGTACGAACTCTTTAATAGATCGATCCGAAAGAATAACTTTTAGGTGGTTTCGTACCCTACCATAATCTCTACCTTTGTTCTCCGCTATTAGTGGCTTTGGAGTGACTCTTTGTTGCATGTTGAGGGCTTGTTATATGATCTATCTATGTTATTATTATTGAGAGAACTTGCACTAGTGAAAGTATGATCCCTAGGCCTTGTTTCCTATCATTGCAATACCGTTTACGCTCACTTTTATCATTAGTTACCTTGCTGTTTTTCTTAGCTTGTGTCATTTGCTTATTGCGCCGTAATCATGGATAATCTTCATCGTTTATCAGGATGCTTGTGTCAGCCTTGACTTTGAAGGGAGGAATTTCATGAAACTTTTCATAATCTTCAGACATGTCTGTCTTACCCTCCACTCCCACGATGTCCCTTTTTCCTGAAAGAACTATGTGGCGCTTTGGCTCATCGTATGATGTATTCGCTTCCTTATCTTTTCTTTTTCTCGGTTTGGTAGACATGTCCTTCACATAGATAACCTGTGCCACATCATTGGCTAGGACGAGCGGTTCGTCGATGTACCCAAAATTTTCAGATCCACTGTTGTCATTCCGTCTTCGTGGGTCTACTTGTACCCGCCTCCCCGACAGATTGACCCATTTGCACATAAACAAAGGGACCTTAAAATCATGTCCGTAGTCAAGTTCCCATATGTCCACTATGTAACCATAATATGTGTCCTTTCCCCTCTCGGTTGCTGCATCAAAGCGGACACCGCTATTTTGGTTGGTGCTATTTTGATCTTGGGCGATCGTGTAAAATGTATTCCCATTTATCTCGTATCCTTTGTAAGTCAATACAGTCAAAGATGGTCCCCTGGACAACAAGTACAGCTCATCACAAACAGTGTTGTCACCTCTGAGACGTGTGTCCAACCAACTGCTGAAAGTCCTGGTGTGTTCAAATGTAATCCAGTCATCGCACTGCTCCGGGTGTTTGGAGCGCAGACTGTTCTTGTGTTCATCAACATACGGGGTCACCAAGGTAGAGTTCTCTAGAACTGTGTAGTGTGCTTGAGACCAAGAATATCCGTCCCTGCATATTATTGAGTCCCCTCCAAGCGTGCCTTTTCCAGTCAGTCTCCCCTCATACCGTGATTTAGGGAGACATATCTTCTTAAGGCCAGGAATAAAGTCAATACAAAACCCGATGACACCACATCCTCTGTTTGATGGCCCATGGAGATGCTTCCTTCTGGCCTAGCGCGGGTACTGACATATTTCGTTAGGACTCACATGAACCTCTCAAAGGGGAACATATTGTGTAGAAATACGGGCCCCAGAATCACGATCTCGTCGACTAGATGAACTAGGACGTGGGTCATGATATTGAAGAAGGATGGTGGGAACACCAGCTCGAAACTGACAAGACATTGCGCCACATCACTCCTTAGCCTTGGTACGATTTCTGGATCGATCACCTTCTGAGAGATTGCATTGAGGAATGCACATAGCTTCACAATGGCTAATTGGACATTTTCCGGTATAAGCCCCCTCAATGCAACCAGAAGCAGTTGCGTCATAATCACGTGGCATTCATGGGACTTTAGGTTCTGGAACTTTTTCTCTGGCATATTTATTATTCCCTTTATATTCGACGAGAAGCCAGTCGGGACCTTCATACTGAGCAGGCATTCAAAGAAGATTTCTTTCTCTTCTTTTGTAAGAGCGTAGCTGGTAGGACCTTCATACTGCTTCGGAGGCATGTCGTCTTTTTCGTGCAAACGTTGCAGGTCCTCCCGTGCCTTAGGTGTATCTTTTGTCTTCCCATACACACCCAAGAAGCCTAGCAGGTTCACGCAAAGGTTCTTCGTCACGTGCATCACGTCGATTGAAGAGCGGACATCTAGGTCTTTCCAGTAGGGTAGGTCCCAAAATATAGATTTTTTCTTCCACATGGGTGCGTGTCCCTCAACGTCATTCGGAACAGCTAGTCCGCCAGGACCCTTTCCAAAGATTACGTGTAAATCATTGACCATAGCAAGTACGTGATCACCGGTACGCATGGCGGGCTTCTTTCGGTGATCTGCCTCGCCTTTGAAATGCTTGCCTTTCTTTCGACATTGATGGTTGGTCGGAAGAAATCGACGATGGCCCAGGTACAGATTCTTCCTGCATTTGTCCAGGTATATACTTTCAGTTTCATCTAAACAGTGCGTGCATGCGTGGTATCCCTTGTTTTTCTGTCCTGAAAGGTTACTGAGAGCGGGCCAATCGTTGATGGTTACAAACAGCAATGCGTGCAGGTTAAATTCCTCCTGTTTGTGCTCATCCCACGTACATACACCGTCTCCATTCCACAGCTGTAAAAGTTCTTCAACTAATGGCCTTAGGTACACATCAATGTCATTGCCGGGTTGCTTAGGACCTTGGATGAGAACTGGCATCATAATGAACTTCCGCTTCATGCACATCTAAGGAGGAAGGTTATACATACATAGAGTCACGGGCCAGGTGCTGTGATTGCTGCTCTGCTCCCCGAAAGGATTAATGCCATCCGCGCTTAAACCAAACCATACGTTCCTTGGGTCACTTGCAAACTCAGCTCAGTACTTTCTCTCGATTTTCTCCATCGACACATCAGTGGGTGCTCTCAACTTCCGTCTTTCTTACGGTCCTCACTGTGCCATCGCATCAACTTGGCATGCTCTTCGCTTACGAACAGACATTTCAACCGTGGTATTATAGGAGCATACCAGATCACCTTCGCAGAACCCTCTTCCCGGGGCTCGCCGTCAACATCACCGGGTCATCTCGTCGATCTTATACGCAATGCACCGCATACCGGCATGCGTTCAGATCCTTGTGCGCACGCGATAGAGGATGCAGTCATTAGGGCATGCATGTATCTTCTGCGCCCAATCCTAGAGGGCATACGACCTTCTTTGCTGCGTATGTACCGTCGGGCAATTCGTTATCCTTTGGAAGCTTCTTCTTCAATATTTTCAGAGCTTCTCAAATCCTTTGTCGAGCACAGCATTCTCGCCTTCCACCGCAGCAATTCCAATCTGATACCGAGCTTTGTGTTGCCATCTTCGCAATTGGGGTACAACCCTTTTTTGTGATCCTCTAACATGCGATCGAACTTCAGCTTCTCCTTTTGACTTTCGCATTGCGTCCTTGCATCGACAATGACCCGGCGGAGATCATCATCATCGGGCACATCGTCTGGTTCCTCTTGATCTTCAGCAGCTTCCCCCGTTGCAGCATCACCGTATTCAGGGGGCACATCGTATGGTTCCTCTTGATCTTCAGCAGCTTCCCCCGTTGCAGCATCACCGTATTCAGGGGGCACATAGTTGTCATCGTCCTCTTCTTCTTCGCCGTCTTCCATCATAACCCCTATTTCTCCGTGCCTCGTCCAAACATTATAGTGTGGCATGAAACCCTTGTAAAGCAGGTGAGTGTGAAGGATTTTCCGGTCAGAGTAAGGCTTCGTATTCCCACATTTAGGGCATGGACAATACATAAAACCATTCTCCTTGTTTGCCTCAGCCACTTCAAGAAAGTCATGCACGCCCTTAATGTACTCGAAGGTGTGTCTGTCACCGTACATCCATTGTCAGTTCATCTGCGTGCATCATATATAATTAAGTGTGTCAAAAACCATTACAGAACATCATGAATAGATAATTAAGTGACCAAATTAATAAAAGTTCATCATCACATTAAAACCAAAGTACATACATAGTTCTCATCTAACAACATATAGCTCTCCAGAGCATCTAATTAATTAAACCATACGTTGAAACTATGTAAAACATTTCAATGCGAAAACAAATGCGATCATAATCGCAACCAAGGTAACAATTGATCCAACGACATAATGATACCAAGCCTCGGTATGAATGGCACATTATCTAATCTTTCTAATCTTCAAGCGCATTGCATCCATTTTGATCTTGTGATCATCGACGACATCTGCATCATGCAACTCCAATATCATCTTCTCCTCCTCAATTTTTTTTTATTTTTTCCTTCAAGAAATTGTTTTCTTCTTCAACTAAACTTAACCTCTCGACAATAGGGTCGGTTGGAATTTCCGGTTCACATACCTCCTAGATAAATAAAATCTATGTCATGTTGGTCGGCATAATTTTCATAAACAATAAACGAACCAATAGTTATAAAGATAATATATACCACATCCGAATCATAGACAGGACGAGGGCCGACGGGGGCGGATACCAAAACCATCGCACTATATAATAACAAGCAATAAAATAGTAAAAGAATTAGACAAGTATCTATCTAAAGTAAGATTTTTTTTCTTTTAGAAAGAAGATAAGAACAAGAGACTCACCACGGTGGTGCCGGCGACGAGATCGGCGCGGGCGATCGACGGCGGTGAAGACGGGAATGGGACGTGACGGGCCGCTAAACCTAGACAAATCTCGAGGGAAATGGAGCTTTGAGGTCGAGCTTCGAGAGGAGAAAGCTTAACTAGTGTGGCTCGGGCATTTCATAGAACACCTCATGTGCATAGGAGGTGAGCTAGAGCACCACAAAGACCTCCCCTTGCCGGCCAGAGAAAAACAGAGCACTGGAGTGCTCTGCTCGCGGGCGAGGGGTATATATAGGCACCTCATTGGTCCCGGTTCATGGCATGAACCGGGACTAAAGGGAAGCCTGTGGTCCCGGTTCAAGCCACCAACTGGGACTAATGGTGGTGGGCCAGGAGCGAGTCCCATTGGTCCCGGTTCGTCCTACCAACCGGGACCAAAGGTGCCAGACGAACCGGGACCAATGCCCCCACGAGGCCCGGCAGGCCCCGGCCTCACGAATCGGGACCAAGTGCCCCATGGGTCCCGTTCGACTGAACCAGGTCTAATGGGCTGACCCGGCCTGAACCAAAGCCCTCTTTTCTACTAGTGATCGGGAGAGGGAGGGAGGGAGAGGGAGGGAGGGAGAGGGAGGGCTCGACGGCGGCGCGCGGGAGAGGGAGGGCTTGGCGGCGGCTCTCGGGAGAGGTAGAGCGCGGCGGCTAGGGCTAGGGCTAGCGTGGCCAGAGGCAAGGGAGGTCGCTAGTTTATATAGCGGCGCCGCGCCCGTGTGTACGCGTGCGAGGGAGGGGAGGCGTCGGCGCGCCGCCCCCTGACGCGCCGCCCGTGAGGGAATCAATGGTAAGGCTGACCGGCGGCAGCCTTGCCATTGATTCCCCGCGGGAAACCGAGGTGTTGGGAGAAGACGATGCGCGGTGTCACTGACGTGGCGGGCTCGCGGCTCTTTCGCGCCAAAACCGCTCGCCCCGGCGCCCCCGAGCGCCCCCCAGAGCGCCGGGTTCGGCCTCGGTCCGCCGGCGCTAATTTCGGCCCAGGCCGGCGAAAATCGGGCTCCTAGGGGCGCGACTGGGCTGATTTTTTTGCGCCGGCGCGAAAAAATCGCCTGGGGAGGCCTTTCTGGGGGCGCGGCTGGAGATGCTCTTAGCCATCAAGTAACAAACTGTTGTTGAACACGGACCAGTGGAGTCGTGCCAACATCAAGCATGGATCTATTTTATATACCAGCAGTCTACCCCTGAACTTTAGAAAAAGTTAACTTGACACGCTCAACCATATAGCCTGCCAACCTTGCATATTTAAGCTCAAAGGGGATGGTTGAAGGAGAAATCCTAGATAATCTAGTTTGGTCATCTCCATGTGATTGCGAATAGTTTTTGATTAAGAAGGCCGTTATTGCTTTGAGAAATATAATACAGACGCATACTCCCTCCGTCCGCGAATAAGTGTACATCTAGCTTTTGTCCTAAATCAAAGTTTTAAAACTTTGATCAATTTTATAGGAAAACGTAGCAGCACTTATAGCACTAAATTAGTACCGCAAGATTCGTTTTGAATGTACTTTCATAATATATCAATTTGATATCATATATGCTACTACTCTTTTTTATAAAGTTGGTCAAAATTCTAAATTTTTGACTTAGGACAAAAGTTAGATGTACACTTATTCGCGGACGGAGGGAGTACTTCAGAACACGAGAGGAAATGCAGAAAGTGATAATTGACATGCATCCCCACGAAGTATGTGTTTGCCCTTCACATAGGCTTTTGTCAGAATCTTTCCTTTCCTCTCTCCCAAGGAGACTTGGGAAAGCCTTTCTCCTCTTGATCTCCGCCAGCGAGCCTGTGGATTCACCTCCCCTTCGCCTGCCTCTTCGACGGCCGGTGGCGGGGAGGAGAATCCTGGTGTCTCTGCTCCCGCTGGTAGATAGATAGGGTTTCAGTCCTCGTAGGGGCCGTACTTGTAGGGATGGCGGCACCCGTTCTTAGATTCAATCTTCCGGGCTCCAATCCTCATCAAGTTCATTCATATACGTAGCTCTGGCGTAGATTCCTACCAGCTCCTTGGGGCGGCGAGGTTAGGATTTCTAGTCATGCATACGCAATGACGATATTTGGTGTCATATTCTTCAAATGATTCAAGGATTCAACGATGACGACGACGACAACTGTGGCTATGGGGCCCTGGTCCTTAGGTGCACGTGCACGCAGACTTTCCGACTGTCATCGACAAGGTCAGGCCGGCTCCGATATTGGGGTGGTGACAGCTTCGGCGGCTCGTCCTGGCGGCGACAATGGTCATTTGGTGGTCCATATGAACCTTGATGTAATTTTTATTATGTTTGGCGTGCTTTGTACTTCCGGTGAATCTTTATAATATATTTGATCCTTTTCGCAAAAAAGAAGATGTGTATGGCTGGATTCTCATGATAAGATCTGCATGTATGTTTGGGTGGTGACAATTTTTACCACTCTTTTTGTTATTCTGTTGGATACATGGTTGCCAATATTTTGACAATTCCCATGGACTCTAGCCAACTCCAATTCATCCTTTTGGTCAATATTGAATCAAATTTGGGCGAGTAAAACCTTAACCAAAATACAGGCTTGCAAAGTTTTGATCGGCTGGCTAGGTCCAAAACCAAACAGACCCTATGTGCCAAACCATTTGAAGTCAAAAACAAGGGGCGAACTATTTTTTTCCAAAAAAATTGAAGCGCTTTATGACGCCCTTGATTCAATCGTACACTAATCATGCACGCAAATGTGTACAATCAAGATCAAGGACTCACGGGAAGATATCACAACACAACTCTAGACACAAATAAAAAAAATACAAGCTTTATATTACAAGCCAGGGGCCTCGAGGGCTCGAATACATAAGCTCGAAAACACAAGAGTCAGCGGAAGCAACAATATCTGAGTACAGACATAAGTTAGACAAGTTTGCCTTAAGAAGGCTAGCACAAAAGCATCTACGATCGAAAAGGCAAGGCCTCCTGCCTGGGAGCCTCCTAACTACTCCTGGTCATCGTCGGTCTCCACGTAGTAGTAGGCATCGGCGGTGGCATCTGGCTCCTGGGCTCCGACATCTGGTTGCATCAACCGGAAAGAAGAAGAATAGGGGAAAAGGGGGAGCAAAGAAACCGTGAGTACTCATCCAAAGTACTCGCAAGCAAGGATCTACACTACATATGCAACATTATCAAAGGAAGGCTGTATATGGATCGGCTGCGAAATGCGAATAAAGAGAAGGCCTAGTCCTATCAAAGACTAGCATCTTCTGAAACCATCATCTTGCAGCAACCGGAGGGAGTAGAGTAGCATAAAGTAAAATAGTAGTAGTGTTATCAACCTCGGCCAGAGATCCTTTCTCGACTCCCAAGGGAAAGTAATCCCGAGCCATACTATCCAGTTATCATCACAATCCATTACTCATCACCATCCGCTTCTCATCACAAGTATCCAGTTCTAGTTGTATCGATCGGATACAACTCCAAGTGTCCGCTTCCGTAGGACAGGCTATCGATAGATGGTTTCTTCCTGCAAGGGTGCACCAACTTACCCACCATGCTCGATTAACTCGGCCGGACACACTTTCTGGGTCATGCCCGCCTCGCCAAACAATACGCCGCAACCCGACCTAGGCTTAATAGAGAGGCCAGCCGCCGGACTAAACCTATGCCCCGGGGTCATGGGCCATCTCCCGGAACTCCCCACACGCTTGCGAGGCGGCGGTGAGCAGACCTAGCTACCTCCTTCAACAAGGCAGGCGCTTAGCAGTCCAACCCGGCGCGCGCCGCTCAGTTGCTGATGTCTATTAAGCTTCGGCTGATGCATACGACGCAGAACGCCCATACTATGCCCACGTGATGGTTAGCGCTATCAGGCCAGAGGTCCCTCGGATCAAATATCCAAATCGTAGTGGATTAGGAACGCGCGGTAACAAGCAGAGACTCACGAAAGATGTGACACCGTTGCCCCGTCTCGAGGACTTGCGGCAAGGGCTAGGAATGCCCGGCCACGCCTCGTAATTATCTCGCGGGCACCCTCCAGGTCAACCCGTCTCCACATCACTCGCAATTATGCTCGCGCGGGTACCCCTCAGGGTCGACCCGTCTTTAGTAACATGGTTCAGTGTAAAGTCATAGTAACCATAGTAACTGTGTGTCTAAACATCAAGGGGAAAACCCGAGGAATCACCCCCGGTGAATTCCACTCGATGTAATCATCAAGGTGAACGTAAGAGGATTCACCCTCGAGGTCCACACTTGAGGGGTTGCACGACAGAGTCGTATCAGAAGTGGTTAAAGAGGAAATCACCCTCGATGACCACGACCGAATAACTACACTACAGGGTTAACAGCTGAAGTGTTGTAGAGGTCTCACCCTCAGCACTCGATAGTAACCCAGTAGAGTCGAGCAACTAAGGGTAAAGTGATGTGCGGTGCCGGGGCCTGGTCTTCGATCCCGTTGATCGGGTCTTCTGATAATCCAGCGGGGCAGTCGGGACAAGGCGAGGGTCACTGATGGATCTCTAACCAACCTATACTAAGCAGTTTAGGATAAGCAGGTAAGGTAACAATAAGCAGGTTGCAAAAGCAGGCTATGCATCAGATTAGGAGCAAACAATAATAGTAGCAAAATTTAATGCAGGCATGAGAGAATGGAATGGGTGATATCGGGATGATCAAAGAGGGGGCTTGCCTGGTTGCTCAGACAAGAAGAAGGGGTCGTCGTCGACGTAGTTGATCACAGCGGCATCAGTGGCGGTCTCGGGGTCTACCGGAGAGAAGAGGGGGAAGAAACAGTAAATACAGGCAAACATATGCACAACATGATTACAAGCGGGGCTAGAGGTATTCTAACGCAGTGCTAGGCTTTACTGGCGATGGGAGAAAGATCCGGGAAAGTTTTCCCGGTCCCGGACGTCTATCAGACAGATGAACCAGAGGGGAAAGGTTGCATGTTTGCTATGCTAGGGACGCGTGACAAACGAACGGAAGGCGTATCCGGATTCGTCTCGTCGTTCTGAGCAACTTTCATGTAGAAAACATTTTCATCTGAGCTACGCTTTATTTTCTATTATTTTTCAAAGTTTTATTTATATATAGGAATTAACTTTAATCCAAAACAAATGCGAAATTGCTAAGTGCACACAGGACCGTGTACACAAAAGTGTACACAGGTTGACAAGTGGGTCCAGGAGGGGCTGAGTCAGCAGCCCAGTCAGCAGTCAACAGTTGACTGTTGACTAGTCAAACTGACTGGTGGGGCCGTGTGTAAGTGACACATACTTTAATAGTTTTTTTATTAAAATAAGTTATTGCCTCAGATTAAGTTAGTGGCCTTGGGCCCATGGGTCAGTGAGCGGTTAGGGAGTGGGTTAGTGTCAGGGAGGGGGGTTATCTGTTGGGGAACGTAGTAATTTCAAAAAATTTCCTACGATCACGCAAGACCATGGTGATGGCATAGCAACGAGAGGGGAGAGTGTCCGTCCACGCACCCTCGAGACCGAAAGCGAAGCGTTATAACAACGCTGTTGATGTAGTCGTGCGCCTTCACGATCCGACCGATCCAAGCACCGAACGACGGCACCTCCGAGTTCGCACACGCTCAGCTCGATGACGATCCCGGACTCCGATCCAGCAAAGTGTCGGGATGAGTTCCACAAGACGACGGCGTGGTACGATGTTGATGCTCCACCGACGCAGGGCTTCGCCTAAGCTCATGACGATATGACTTCTCCGCGCAGGGCTTCGCTAAGCTCCGCGACGATATGACCAAGTGGAATATGGTGGAAGGGGCACCGCACACACGGCTAAGGAAAGATCCGTAGATCAACTTGTGTGTCATGGGGTGCCCCTGCCCCAGTATATAAAGGAGACAAGGGGAGGTGGCGGCCCAAGGGGAGGCACACCAAGGAGGAGTCCTACTCCCACCGAGTAGGACTCCCCCTCTCCTAGTTGGAGTAGGATTGGGAGGGGAAGAGGGAGGGCGCCGCCTCTCCTTGTCCTATTCGGACTGGAAGGGGAGGGGGCGCAGCCCACCTGGCCGGCCCTTCTCCTTCTCCCTTGAGGCCCATGAAGGCCCATATACCCCCGGGGTTCAGTAACCCCGGTGTTCCTATAACATCCTGTTTTCACTCGAACTATTCCAAGTCCAAACTTAGGCTTCCAATATATCAATCTTTATGTCTCGACCATTTGAGACTCCTCGTCATGTCCGTGATCACATCCGGGACTCGAACAAACTTCGTGCATCAATACTTATAAACTCATAATGAACTGTCATCGAAGCGTTAAGCGTGCGGACCCTACGGGTTCGAGAACTATGTAGACATGACCTAGAACCATTCTCGGTCAATAACCAATAGCGGAACCTGGATGCCCATATTGGTTCCTACATATTCTACGAAGATCTTTATCGGTCAAACCGCATAACGACATACGTTGTTCCCTTTGTCATCGGTATGTTACTTACCCGAGATTCGATCGTCGGTATCCAATACCTAGTTCAATCTCGTTACCGGTAAGTCTCTTTACTCGTTCCGTAATACATCATCTTCACAACTAACTCATTAGTTGTAATGCTTGCAAGGCTTAAGTGATGTGCATTACCGAGAAGGCCTGAGATACCTCTCCGACAATCGGAGTGACAAAACCTAATCTCAAATACGCCAACCCAACAAGTACCTTTGGAGACACCTGTAGTACTCCTTTATAATCACCCGATTCGTTGTGACGTTTGGTAGTACCAAAGTGTTCCTCCGTAAACGGAGTTGCATAATCTCATAGTTATAGGAACATGTATGGGTCATGAAGAAAGCATTAACATACTAAACGATCAAGTGTTAAGCTAACGGAATGGGTCATGTCAATCAGATCATTCAACTAATGATGTGACCTTGTTAATCAAATAACAACTCCTTGTTCATGGTTAGGAAACATAACCATCTTTGATTAACAAGCTAGTCAAGTAGAGGCATACTAGTGACATACTGTTTGTCTATATATTCACACATGTATTATGTTTCCGGTTAATACAATTCTAGCATGAATAATAAACATTTATCATGATATAAGGAAATAAATAATAACTTTATTATTGCCTCTAGGGCATATTTCCTTCAGTCTCCCACTTGCACTAGAGTCAATAATCTAGATTACAAAGTAATGATCCTAACACCCATGGAGTCTTGGTGCTGATCATGTTTTGCTCGTGGAAGAGGCTTAGTCAACGGGTCTGCAACATTCAGATCCGTATGTATTTTGCAAATCTCTATGTCTCCCACTTGGACTTGGTCCCGAATGGAATTGAAGCGTCTTTTGATGTGCTTGGTCCTCTTGTGAAATCTGGATTCCTTTGCCAAGGCAATTGCACCAGTATTGTCACAGAAGATCTTCATCGGTCCCGATGCACTAGGTATGACACCTAGATCGGAAATGAACTCTTTCATCCAGACTCCTTCATTCGCTGCTTCCAAGCAGCTATGTACTCCGCTTCACATGTAGATCCCGCCACGACGCTTTGTTTAGAACTGCACCAACCGACAGCTCCACCGTTTAATAAAAACACGATCCGGTTTGCGATTTAGAATCGTCCGGATCAGTGTCAAAGCTTGCATCGACGTAACCATTTACGACTAGCTCTTTGTCACCTCCATATCGAAAACATATCCTTAGTCCTTTTCGTATATTTCAGGATGTTCTTGACCGCTGTCCATGATCCACTCTGGATTACTTTGGTACCTTCCTGCCAAGCTTACAGCTAAGCATCGTCAGTCTGGTACACAGCATTGCATACATGATAGAGCCTATGGCTGAAGCATAGGAACATCTTTCATTTTCTCTCTATCTTCTGCTGTGGTCGGGCATTGAGTCGACTCAATCTTACACCTTGCAACACAGTAAAAACCTTTCTTTGCCTGATCCATTTTGAACTTTTTCAAAACTTTATCAAGGTATGTGCTTTGTGAAAGTCCAATTAAGCGTCTTGATCTATCTCTATAGATCTTGATGCCCAATATGTAAGCAGCTTCACCGAGGTCTTTCATTGAAAAACTTTTATTCAAGTATCCTTTTATGCTATCCAGAAATTCTATATCATTTCCAATCAATAATATGTCGTCCACATATAATATCGAAATGCTCTGAGCTCCCACTCACTTTCTTGTAAATACAGGCTTCTCCAAAAGTTTGTACAAACCCATATGCTTTGATCACACTATCAAAGCGTTTATTCCAACTCCGAGAGGCTTGCACCGCACCATAAATTGATCGTTGGAGCTTGCACACTTTGTTAGCACCCTTTGGATCGACAAAACCTTCTGGTTGCATCATATACAACTCTTCTTCTAGAAATCCATTCAAGAATGCGGTTTTACATCCATTTGCCAAATTTCATAATCATAAAATGCGGCAATTGCTAACATGATTCGGACAGACTTAAGCATCGCTTCGGGTGAGAAAGTCTCATCGTAGTCAACCCCTTGAACTTGTCGAAAACCTTTTGCAACAAGTCGAGCTTTGTAGACAGTTACATTACCATCGGCGTCGGTCTTCTTCTTAAAATCCATTTATTTTCAATGGCTTGCCGATCATCGGGCAAGTCAACCAAAGTCCATACTTTGTTCTCATACATGGATCCCATCTCAGATTTCATGGCTTCTAGCCATTTTATGGAATCTGGGCTCACCATCGCTTCTTCATAGTTCGTAGGTTCGCCATGGTCAAGTAACATGACTTCCGAATAGGATTACCGTACCACTCTGTGCGTATCTTACTCTGGTTGACCTCGAGGTTCAGTAGTAACTTGATCTGAAGCTTCATGATCATCATCATTAGTTTCTTCACTAATTGGTGTAGTTGTCACAGAACCATTTCTTGTGATGAACTACTTTCCAATAAGGGAGCAGATACGATTATCTCATCAAGTTCTACTTTCCTCCCACTCACTTCTTTCGAGAGAAACTCCTTCTCTAGAAAGGATCCGAATTTAGCAACGAAAATCTTGCCTTCAGATCTGTGATAGAAGGTGTACCCAACAGTCTCCTTTGGGTATCCTATGAAGACACATTTTCCGATTTGGGTTCGAGCTTATCTGGTTGAAGTTTCTTTACATAAGCATCGCAGCCCCAAACTTTAAGAAACGACAACTTTGGTTTCTTGCCAAACCACAGTTCATAAGGCGTCGTCTCAACGGATTTTGACGGTGTCCTATTCAACGTGAATGCGGCCGTCTCTAAAGCATAACCCCAAAACGATAGCGGTAAATCGAAATAGACATCATAGATCGCACCATATCTAGTAAAGTACGATTCGACGTTCGGACACACCATTTCTCTGTGGTGTTCGGGTGGCGTGAGTTGCTAAACTATTCCACATTGTTTCAAATGTAAACCAAACTCGTAACTCAAATATTCTCCTCCACGATCAGATCGTAGAAACTTTATTTTCTTGTTACGATGATTTTCCACTTCACTCTGAAATTCTTTGAACTTTTCAAATGTTTCAGATTTGTGTTTCATTAAGTAGATATACCCATATCTGCTCAAATCATCTGTGAAGGTGAGAAAATAACGATACCCGCCAAGTGCCTCAACATTCATTGGACCACAAACATCGGTATGTATGATTTCCAACAAATCAGTTGCTCGCTCCATAGTTCCGAGAACGGCGTTTTGGTCATCTTGCCCATGAGGCACGGTTCGCAAGTACCAAGTGATTCATAATCAAGTGATTCCAAGTCCATCAAGATGGAGTTTCTTCATGCTTTTACACCGATATGACCTAAACGGCAGTGCCACAAATAAGTTGCACTATCATTATCAACTCTGCATCTTTTGGCTTCAACATTATGAATATGTGTATCACTACTGTCGAGATTCAACAAGAATAGACCATTCTTCAAGGGTGCATGACCATAAAAGATATTACTCATATAAATAGAACAACCATTATTCTCTGATTTAAATGAATAACCGTCTCGCAATAAACAAGATCCAGATATAATGTTCATGCTCAACGCGGCACCAAATAACAATTATTTAGGTCTAAAACTAATCCCGAAGGTAGATGTAGAGGTAGCGTGCCGATCGCGATCACATCGACTTTGGAACCATTTCCAACGCATCGTCACCTCGTCCTTAGCCAATCTTCGCAATCCGTAGTTCCTGCTTCGAGTTGCAAATATTAGCAATGTAACCAGTATCAAATACCAGTACTACTGCGAGTATTAGTAAGGTACACATCAATAACATGTATATCACATATACCTTTGATCACCTTGCCATCCTTCTTATCCGCCAAATACTTGGGGCAGTTCCGCTTCCAGTGTCTAGTCTGCTTGCAGTAAAAACACTCAGTTTCAGGCTTAGGTCCAGATTTGGGTTTCTTCTCTTGATCAGCAACTTTCTTGCTGTTCTTTTTGAAGTTTCCCTTCTTCTTCCCTTTGCCCTTTTTCTTGAAACTAGTGGTCTTGTTGACCATCAACACTTGATGCTCTTTCTTGATTTCTACCTCCGCGGCTTTTAGCATTGCGAAGAGCTCAGGAATTGTCTTAGTCATCCCTTGCATATTATAGTTCATCACGAAGCTCTTGTAGCTTGGTGGCGTGATTGGAGAATTCATCAATGACACTATCATCCGGAAGATTAACTCCCGTGAATTAAGTGATTGTTATACCCGGACATTTTGAGTATGTGCTCACCGATGAACTATTCTCCTCCATCTTGCAGCTATAGAACTTATTGGAGACTTCATATCTCTCAATCCGGGCATTTGCTTGAAATATTAACTTCAACTCCTGGAACATCTCATATGCTCCATGACGTTCAAAACGTCGTTGAAGACCCGGTTCTAAGCCGTAAAGCATGGCACACTGAACTATTGAGTAGTCATCAGCTCTGCTTTGCGAGATGTTCACAACTTCTGGCTCAGGATCTGCAGCAGGCTGTCACCCAGCGGTGCTTCCAGGACGTAATTTTTCTGTGCAGCAATGAGGATAATCCTCAAGTTACGGACCCAGTCCGTGTAATTGCTACCATCATCTTTCAACTTTGCTTTCTCAAGGAACGCATTAAAATTCAACGGAACAACAGCACGAGCCATCTATCTACATCAAACATAGACAAGCAAAATACTATCAGGTACTAAGTTCATGATAAATTTAAGTTTGATTAATCATATTAAAAACCTCCCACTTAGACAGACATCTCTCTAGTCATCTAAGTGATCACGTGATCCAAATCAACTAAACCATGTCCGATCATCACGTGAGATGGAGTAGTTTCAATGGTGAACATCACTATGTTGATCATATCTACTATATGATTCACGCTCGACCTTTCGGTCTCGTGTTCCGAGGCCATATCTGTTATATGCTAGGCTCGTCAAGTTTAACCTGAGTATTCGCGTGCGCAACTGTTTTGCACCCGTTGTATTTGAGCGTAGAGCCTATCACACCCGATCATCACGTGGTGTCTCAGACGAAGAACTTTCGCAACGGTGCATACTCGGGAGAACACTTCTTGATAATTTTAGTGAGAGATCATCTTATAATGCTACCGTCAATCAAAGCAAGATAAGATGCATAAAGGATAAACATCACATGCAATCAATATAAGTGATATGATATGGTCATCATCATCTTGTGCTTGTGATCTCCATCGCCAAGCACCGTCATGATCACCATCGTCACCGGCGCGACACCTTGATCTTCATCGTAGCATCGTTGTCGTCTCGCCAACTATTGCTTCTCGACTATCGCTACTCCTTAGTGATAAAGTAAAGCAATTACATGGCGTTGCATTTCATACAATAAAGCGACAACCATATGGCTCCTGCCATTGCCGATAACTCGGTTACAAAACATGATCATCTCATACAATAAAATATAGCATCACGTCTTGACCATATCACATCACAACATGCCCTGCAAAAACAAGTTAGGCGTCCTCTACTTTGTTGTTGCAAGTTTTACGTGGCTGCTACGGGCTGAGCAAGAACCGTTCTTACCTCGCATCAAAACCACAGCGATACTTCGTCAAATAGACTCCGTTTAACCTTCTCAAGGACCGGCGTAGCCACACTCGATTCAACTAAAGTGAGAGAGACAGACACCCGCCGGTCACCTTTAAGCAACGAGTGCTCGGGCGGTGAAACCAGTCTCGCGTAAGCGTCTGGCGTAATGTCGGTCCGGCCGCTTCATCTCACAATACCGCTGAACCAAAGTATGACATGCTGGTAGGCAGTATGACTTGTATCGTCCCACAACTCACTTGTGTTCTACTCGTGCACATGACATCAACGCATAAAACCAGGCTCGGATGCCACTGTTGGGGAACGTAGTAATTTCAAAAATTTCCTACGATCACGCAAGACCATGGTGATGGCATAGCAACGAGAGGGAGAGTGTCCGTCCCGTACCCTCGTGAGACCGAAAGCGAAGCGTTATAACAACGCGGTTGATGTAGTCGTGCGTCTTCACGATCCGACCGATCCAAGCACCGAGCGTCGGCACCTCCGAGTTCGCACACGTTCAGCTCGATGGCGATCCCGGACTCGATCCAGCAAAGTGTCGGGATGAGTTCCATCAACCGACGGCGTGGTGGCGATGTTGATGCTCCACCGACGCAGGGCTTCGCCTAAGCTCCGCGACGATATGACTTCTCCGGTGCAGGGCTTCGCCTAAGCTCCGCGACGATATGACGAAGTGGAATATGGTGGAAGGGGCACCGCTGCAGCTAAGGAAAGATCCGTAGATCAACTTGTGTGTCATGGGGTGCCCCATGCCCCATATATAAAGGAGACAAGGGGAGGTGGCCGCCCAAGGGGAGGCGCACTAGGAGGAGTCCTACTCCCACCGAGTAGGACTCCCCCTCTCCTAGTTGGAGTAGGATTGGGGAGGGAAAGAGGAAGGCGCCCCCCTCTCCTTGTCCTATTCGGACTGGAAGGGGAAGGGGGGCGCGCAGCCCACCTTGGCCGGCCCTTCTCCTTCTCCCTTGAGGCCCATGAAGGCCCATATACCCCCGGGGTTCGGTAACCCCCCGGTGTTCCGGTAACATCCTGTTTTCACTCGGAACTATTCCGAAGTCCAAACTTAGGCTTCCAATATATCAATCTTTATGTCTCGACCATTTCGAGACTCCTCGTCATGTCCGTGATCACATCCGGGACTCCGAACAAACTTCGGTGCATCAATACTTATAAACTCATAATGAACTGTCATCGAACGTTAAGCGTGCGGACCCTACGGGTTCGAGAACTATGTAGACATGACCTAGAACCATTCTCGGTCAATAACCAATAGCGGAACCTGGATGCCCATATTGGTTCCTACATATTCTACGAAGATCTTTATCGGTCAAACCGCATAACGACATAATCGTTGTTCCCTTTGTCATCGGTATGTTACTTACCCGAGATTCGATCGTCGGTATCCAATACCTAGTTCAATCTCGTTACGGTAAGTCTCTTTACTCGTTCCGTAATACATCATCTTCACAACTAACTCATTAGTTGTAATGCTTGCAAGGCTTAAGTGATGTGCATTACCGAGAAGGCCTGAGATACCTCTCCGACAATCGGAGTGACAAAACCTAATCTCAAATACGCCAACCCAACAAGTACCTTTGGAGACACCTGTAGTACTCCTTTATAATCACCCGATTCGTTGTGACGTTTGGTAGTACCAAAGTGTTCCTCCGTAAACGGAGTTGCATAATCTCATAGTTATAGGAACATGTATGGGTCATGAAGAAAGCATTAACATACTAAGCGATCAAGTGTTAAGCTAACGGAATGGGTCATGTCAATCAGATCATTCAACTAATGATGTGACCTTGTTAATCAAATAACAACTCCTTGTTCATGGTTAGGAAACATAACCATCTTTGATTAACAAGCTAGTCAAGTAGAGGCATACTAGTGACATACTGTTTGTCTATATATTCACACATGTATTATGTTTCCGGTTAATACAATTCTAGCATGAATAATAAACATTTATCATGATATAAGGAAATAAATAATAACTTTTATTATTGCCTCTAGGGCATATTTCCTTCATTATCCCCACTAACCGAACAGGGGCCGGCCCAGGCAGAGGCCGGTGGCCGCCCGGCCCAGGCTCAGGCAGGGCACAAAGGCGCCCGGCAGCCACGGGCGCTGCTGGCCGGACTAAGCGGTAGGGCTAGCCGAGGCGGCGAGGGCGAGGCCATGGCCATCGATGGCCGGCCGGAGTAGGAGGGCGGGTCTGCTGCCCTCCCGGCGACGCGCTGCCCACGGCCTGCAGCAGAGGTGGCTGTGGTGGCCCGGCGGTGGCGGGGAGGAGAAGCGGGGCGAAGGGGCAAAGGCGGGCGAGCCGCAGGTGGCCAGGGCGCGGCCGGCGGCGGCGCGTTAGGCGTCGACGCGCCGAGCAGGAGGCGGCGAGCATGCTCGAGGAGCCGGCCTCCGTCCATGGCGAACAGCAACGCGCGGGGGCATCTATGGCAACCAATCGAGACAAGGAACAAGGGGGAGGTGAAGGGGGAACAGAAAGGGCTCACTGGGAGGTCGTGTACGAGCTCGGGGAAGCCGGGGGTGGGGCGGAGCAGGGCGAGTCTACAGCGGCGGCTGTCGGTGCAGAAGTTCGAGGACAAGCTCGATGGCGGCGATTCGGTGCGGATCCACTCGATTTGATGCACCGGATGGACGAAGTTGATGGTGGCTGTCCTCCTGGTCGCGGTCTCAGGGCTTGGGGAGGCCGGTGGCCGCGTCTGTGGAGGCGGCATGGCGACGGTGTCGCTCGGGCGGGGCGAGCAGAGTAGGTCGCAGCACGGGGGAGAGGAAGGAGAGGCGGCTAGGGTTCGCCTGGGGGAAAGAGGGGGGGGGGGGCTTGGGGTGCCCTTGTAGCCATCGGGGAGGCGGGGGATGGCCGCCACGCACGACATGGCCGGCGGATGGGCGCCATGATCCCCTGTCTCCCTGTAGCAGGTTGAAGGAGAGGGGAGGTGGGCTCGGCCGGCCATTTGGCTAGTTGGGCCAAAGTGCTAAGTAGAATAGGCCCTTCTCCTTTTATTTTATTTTTACTCTGTTGCAGAATCTGTTTGCAATATTTTGAGCCGCCAATTGGACTTTGTAAAAATGTGGAACTTGGCCACATAAATACATTACAATATTTGGCACTACCACAAAAAGTTTGAGAGGAGTTTGAATTGATTTGGATTTTTCACAAATGGAAATGTATAAGAAAAAGTTGATTTGGAACTGTTTTAATTTCCAAGGGAAATTAAATATCTCAAATGATGTTGAATCATCCATGATAATTAGTTAGCGAATATTTTCAACCCATCAAACATTTTTACTTGATAGCTCGAAGAAATAAGAATTTGACTTGTTTTCGGAATTTGAATTTGACCTGTGTCTGAAACAAGTGAGGTTTAGCAAGAGTAACAGTGGTGACAAGGCATCATTTATAGAGGATTACTGTAGCTTAATTATCCGGGCGTCACAATTCTCCTCCACCACAAGAAATCTCGTCCCGAGATTTAAGGGGTAGAGTAAGGGGGGAAAGACTCGGAAAGGACGAAGCTCAACACAAGATATGAACCTGTGGCTATCTCGACAAACGTGGCATAGAGGCATCTCTCGAGTTAAAATTCAAGAAATTCATCGAGAGCAAGGTAAGGAGGAGCAATAAGAAGCTTCAACCGGGTAGGCAATCGTTCGATGTCTGAAACAGAGGGTTAAAGGGGTTCAAAGCATCAAGAATAAGTATTGCATCTGATACCATAATAGATCCCTAGGAAGGGGGCTCGTGATTTACATATGAAGCCAAGTGTGAGGAACAATTTTGGAAGACAGGGATGTACAGGAGAGTCAGGTTTCGATTATGTGGAACTATGGGTTATGGGCCCATCATGTGGGTTATAAGCAGGAAGGGTGCTAACATTTGCACGGTCATGGTAGCAAGGCAGGTCAGAGGATAGCATGTCAGTCATGTTGGCAACAACATTGGTACCAAGGGCGAGGGACGAAGAGAACCATTTTCCTGCTCGTTAAGACGAGGCGGACCAATGGGCAAAGTTCTCGTCCATCGGCGGCTACCAGAATGTCATCAACAATAGTAACAAGGTCTTACTGACAGAGTTGTATATCGAGGCATTTACAATAAGCAGCGAATTATTACTGCTCAAATATGTTACTTTACAAGAAAGGTTAACATAACAATGGAAAGGAAAGTGTAGACTCGAATCAGTTATCGGTGTTCTCGAGTGTCTAAATACTCAGAACCCGTGGAAAATTGGAATCGGCGAGAAATAATAGTTGATCAAGAACTCATAAGAAGTTATGTAGTTCCATGATATTCTCGAGATACCAAAGGGTAATACTCAAAGGTATATCAATGTAGAGGTTGAACAGGTGAAACGATCTGAAGAAGACAAGTACTTTAACTTGTCCGAGAAATGGGATCAAAGAAGAACAATATGGTCGAAACCACTGTTGCAAAGGACCAAATATAGATAACAGATGGACTTATCACAAGGGGATTATTATTATAACAAGAAGCTTCCATGATAAGTTCCACATCGGGTCCATGGGCATGAACACAAAGGTTCAAGGTCGACTCCCACTTCTCAATGCATAACTTTCCATTCACTTCTCATTTTCGATGAAGTCGTAGTGTTGAGATTTTATCTGGCAAAACACCAGAAGAGTAAGACTCTTGAAGACTCTCGGGTTCAAACGGATTAGGCGAGGCGTAGGTTCAACCCATAGGGGCATCTTAGGAACATATACCACAAACCTCACGAGTACTCAAGCTCAAAAGTAGAGTATGGTTGACAAGAGCAGCGGATACAATTTTCCAAAGGCATTGTGTATCCGAGGAAAGGCTCACAAGGTTACTGAATATGAAGGATGCTATCGGATAAAAGCCAACAAAGGACCTGGAGGTCCACAATGGATCTGATGTGAGTATTGGTACTCAACCAGAAGGAGAAAGAATTCAAGGAGGTCAGGTTATAGAACAACTAACTAATTCAATACTCAAATGCAAAGGAATTATGGTTTCCAAAACGGTGGATCAGAAGCAGAGGCTCTGATCAAAGACGAATAAGTTGAATAGACATAGATCAACAATCAAGCAAGGCTTGTTCTGCCGAACACCAGCTCATGTCCGGAGTGACGTCTGAACCAAGGGAAGGATTTTAAATAGGACTGGTGATCGCGAGCATTCACAAACAGATCAAATCAAATGCTCGAATTCACGATGACAAAGGATACTACTGAATATTGCCAGACATATGGAAAGCATTCACAATGCAAGCAGACAAGGCGGAGCAAGAGCAATAGGTTATTAAGGATTTTCGGAAGATCGAATAATATTCCAAAGAATTTTGTGAAACCACAAACAACTATGGACGAACGGATACTCGGCAAGCGCGAGTAATTATCCGTAGGGGTATTCATGTGGCAAAGAACTGCAAGGCAGTAGGCTCAACGGATTCTCAGGACAACAGAGATTAATTCGGGGCATCTTATAATAATAAGAGCAACTGGGGACGAAAGTATGAAAGACAATGTAGGTAGTTACGCATAAGGATTTATTGGTGGTAGGGATCGCAATGGCGAAGGGTATAAGGGTCTCGCAAAAACATCTAAGAGTATCTTCAGAATCTTCTGCTGCACCAAGCAATCATTTTGAGTGAGGGCTCTTCGGGAGAAAGTATTTACGAGAACCTAGAGTTAGAGTTAGCAAAACCATTTAACCCGAGTAGAAGAGAGATCAGAGTCCCAGAGTATAGACGAGGAGTAAAAGATCCTAATACCATCCATTTGGCGACGTGGGCCTGTAAGCCACACAGCCAGGTTAGTAATTCAGTTTTTCAAAGACTAGACTCAACTTCGGCCAAGGAGTTGGAAAGGGGTTCCTACAGGCAGTCGGCTCTGATACCAACTTGTGACGCCCTCGATTCAATCATACACTAATCATGCACGCAAATGTGTACAATCAAGATCAAGGACTCACGGGAAGATATCACAACACAACTCTAGACACAAATAAAAAAATACAAGCTTTATATTACAAGCCAGGGGCCTCGAGGGCTCGAATACATAAGCTCGAAAACACAAGAGTCAGCGGAAGCAACAATATCTGAGTACAGATATAAGTTAGACAAGTTTGCCTTAAGAAGGCTAGCACAAAAGCATCTACGATCGAAAAGGCAAGGCCTCCTGCCTAGGAGCCTCCTAACTACTCCTGGTCATCGTCGGTCTCCACGTAGTAGTAGGCATCGGCGGTGGCATCTGGCTCCTGGGCTCCGACATCTGGTTGCATCAACCGGAAAGAAGAAGAATAGGGGAAAAGGGGGAGCAAAGCAACCGTGAGTACTCATCCAAAGTACTCGCAAGCAAGGATCTACACTACATATGCAACATTATCAAAGGAAGGCTGTATATGTGGACTGGGCTGCAGAAATGCCAGAATAAAGAGAAGGCCTAGTCCTATCGAAGACTAGCATCTTCTGGAAACCATCATCTTGCAGCAACCGGAGGGAGTAGAGTAGCATAAAGTAAAATAGTAGTAGTGTTATCAACCTCGGCCAGAGATCCTTTCTCGACTCCCTGCGGGAAAGTAATCCCAGAGCCATACTATCCAGTTATCATCACAATCCATTACTCATCACCATCCAGTTCTCATCACAAGTATCCAGTTCTAGTTGTATCGATCGGGATACAACTCCAAGTGTCCGTTACCGTAGGACAGGCTATCGATAGATGTTTTCTTCCCTGCAGGGGTGCACCAACTTACCCACCACGCCGATTAACTCGGCGGACACACTTTCCTGGGTCATGCCCGGCCTCGGCCAAACAATACGCCGCAACCCGACCTAGGCTTAATAGAGAGGCCAGCACGCGGACTAAACCTATGCCCCCAGGGGTCATGGGCCATCTCCCCGGGAACTCCTGCACGTTATGCGGGCGGCGGTGAGCAGACCTAGCTACCTCCTTCAACAAGGCGGCGCTTCGCAGTCCAACCCGGCGCGCGCCGCTCAGTCGTTGACGTCTATTAAGCTTCGGCTGATGCATACGACGCAGAACGCCCATACTATGCCCACGTGATGGTTAGTGCTATCGGGCCAGAGGCCCCTCGGATCAAATATCCAAATCGTAGTGGATTAGGAGCGCGTAACAAGCGAGACTCACGAAGATGTGACCCCATTGCCCGTCTCGAGGACTTGCGGCAAGGGCTAGGAATGCCCGCCACGCCTCGTAATTATCTCGCAGCACCCTCCGGTCAACCGTCTCCACATCACTGCAATTATGCTCGCGGGTACCCCTCGTGGTCGACCCGTCTTTAGTAACATGGTTCGATGTAAAGTCATAGTAACCATAGTAATTGTGTGTCTAAACATCAAGGAAAACCCGAGAATCACCCCGTGAATTCCACTCGATGTAATCATCAAGGTGAGCGTAAGAGGATTCACCCTCGAGGTCCACACTTGAGGGTTGCACAACAGAGTCGTGTCGAAGTGGTTAAAGAGGAAATCACCCTCGATGACCACGACCGAATAACTACACTACTGGGTTAACATCCGAAGTCTTTGTAGAGGTCTCACCCTCGGCACTCGATAGTAACCCAGTAGAGTCGAGCAACTAAGGGTAAAGTGATGTGCGGTGCCGGGGCCTGGTCTTCGATCCCGTTGATCGGGTCTTCTGATAATCCAGCGGGGCAGTCGGGACAAGGCGGGGGTCACTGATGGATCTCTAACCAACCTATACTAAGCAGTTCAGGATAAGCAGGTAAGGTAACAATAAGCAGGTTACAAAAGCAGGCTATGCATCAGATTAGGAGCAAACAATAACAGTAGAAAAATCTAATGCATGCATGAGAGAATGGAATGGGTAATATCGGGATGATCAAAGGGGGGGCTTGCCTGGTTGCTCAGACAAGAAGAAGGGGTCGTCGTCGACGTAGTTGATCACAGCGGCATCAGCGGCGGTCTCGGGGTCTAACGGAGAGAAGAGGGGGAAGAAACAGTAAAATACAGGCAAACATATGCACAACATGATTACAAGCGGGGCTAGAGGTATTCTAACGCAGTGCTAGGCTTTACTGGCGATGGGAGAAACATCCGGGAAAGTTTTCCCGGTCCCGGACGTCTATCAGACAGATGAACCCGAGGGGAAAGGTTGCATGTTTGCTATGTTAGGGACGTGTGACAGACGAACGGAGGGCGTATCCGGATTCGTCTCGTCGTTCTGAGCAACTTTCATGTAGAAAACATTTTCATCTGAGCTACGGTTTATTTTCTATTATTTTTCAAAGTTTTATTTATATATAGGAATTAATTTTAATCCAAAACAAATGCGAAATTGCTAAGTGCACACAACACCGTGTACACAAAAGTGTACACAGGTTGACAAGTGGGTCCAGGAGGGGCTGAGTCAGCAGCCCAGTCAGCAGTCAACAGTTGACTGTTGACTAGTCAAACTGACTGGTGGGGCCGTGTGTAAGTGACACATACTTTAATAGTTTTTTTATTAAAATAAGTTATTGCCTCAGATTAAGTTAGTGGCCTTGGGCCCACGGGTCAGTGAGCGGTTAGGGAGTGGGTTAGTGTCGGGGAGGGTTATCCCACTAACGAACAGGGGCAGCCTAAGCGAGAGGCCAGTGGCCCCCGGCTGGGCTCATGCAGGCACAAGGCGCCCGGCAGCCACCACGGCGGCCGGCCGGACTAGCGGTAGGGCTAGCCGAGGCGGCGAGGGCGAGGCCATGGCCATCGTGACCGGCCGGAGTAGGAGGCGGGTCTGTGACCTCCACAGACGCGCCACGGCCTGCAGCCAGGGGGTGGCTGTGGTGGCGGCGGCAAAGTACGGGAGGAGAAGCAAGGCGGCCAGGGGCAAGGCGGCGAGCAGCAGGGTGGCTGGCGCGGCCGGCAGCCGCGTTGGGCGCGGTGGACGCGCGACAGGAGCGGCGAGCATGCTCGAGGAGCCGGCCTCCGTCCATGGCGAACAGCAACGCGCGGGGGCATCTATGGCAACCAATCGAGACAAGGAACAAGGGGGAGGTGAAGGGGGAACAGGCAGGGCTCACTGGGAGGTCGTGTACGAGCTCGGGGAAGCCGGGGGTGGGGCATAGCAGGGCGAATCTACAGCGATTCGGTGCAGAAGTTCGAGGACAAGCTCGATGGCGGCGATTCGGTGCGGATCAACTCGATTTGATGCACGGGATGGACGAAGTTGACGGTGGCTGTCCTCCTGGTCGCGGTCTCGGGGCTTGGGGAGGCCGGTGGCCGCGTCTGTGGAGGCGGCATGGCGACGGTGTCGCTCGGGCGGGGCGAGCAGAGGAGGTCGCAGCACGGGGGAGAGGTGTAACGCCCCGGATCCGATGCGCCAGGTGTCCGCCAGTTATTCGTCGTCTTTGCCATGTCATGTGCTTGCGTGTCTCTCTTTGCCATGTCATCATCTGCATTTTTATCATGTCATCATGTGCATCGCATTTGCATACGTGTTCGTTTCATGCATCCGAGCATTTTCCCCGTTGTCCGTTTTGCAATCCGGCACTCCTATGTCTCCCGGCGCCCCTTTTGCCTCTTTTCGTGTGCGGGTGTTAAACGGTCTCGGAATGGACCGAGGTTTGCCAAGCGGCCTTGGTATAGCACCGGTAGACCGCCTGTCAAGTTTCGTGCCATTTGGAGGTCGTTTGGTACTCCAACGGTTAACCGGGTAACCGTAAAAGCCTCTTTTGTGTGCAGCCCAACACCCCTTCCAAAGTGGCCCAAAACCCAGCAAACTCCCCTCCATGCTCTCGGTCGTTCGAGCACGATCGCGTGGCCGAAAACCGCATCTCATTTGGACTCTCCTAGCTCCCTCTACCTATATATATGTGTGCCTCCCCCGAAATTCTCGCAGTCCAAACCCTAGCCTTCTTCCCTCCGCGCCGCCGGACAAACCTCCCCACCGCGCTGGACATGTCCGCCGCCGCCATCTGGCCAATCCGCGCATGCCAGGTCAGCCCCGCCACCCTCTCTCTCCTCAGCCCCGCCGCCCGCCCGCCCGGGCCAGGGCAGGCCCGCCCGAGCCCATCGGGGCCCGGCGCCAGCCGGCCTCCCGGCTCCCCTGCGCCGCCGAACGTCCTCGCCGCCGCCAACCGTCCTCGCCCCTCGCCTTGCCGCCTCGTCGCCCCTCCGGCTCGCCGCTGGCCGGATCCAGCAATATCCGGCCCGGGAGCTCCTCGCCGCCCTTCCTCATCCCCCGCAGCGACCAACTCCGGCGAGGATACCGGCAAACCTCGTGGAACGCGCCATGTTAGATCTGGATCTCGAGGTTGACCCCAAATTCTTCTAAGTCCCAGATTTTTGCACATAATCATGCCATATTCATCATGCCGTATCTCTGCATCCGTAGCTCCGTTTCGTGCGTGTAATATGTCAAATTGTTCGTCCCGACGAGTACATCATTTCATCTCATTGCATCATTTTCATTTGAACTCATCTTGATGCCTGAATCTTCGTTGCAAGAGGGCTATGTGATGTTAGTTTCAGTTTCTTATCAGAACATGCACTTTTGTCATTTTTGCCATGATTGATGTGTGCATCCTATGAACTTGAGTCCTACATGTGTTTTTTAATATGCCATGCCATCTTTACAGGGGTGTATGCCATGTATTTTTGTGATCTCTGTGGTGACTAGCACAAGCATGCAAACTAGGCTTCATGATGTTGCTGATTTCAGCCCCTGTTCTGCTGATATTTTTATGCCATGTAAACTTGATGCTACCGAGAGATCCATGCTTATTTTGAGATACTTCACTAAGGATGTTTTGAACATATGGTTATTCTCTATCCATCCATGCCCTTGTTTGCAATTATGGAGTGCCATAGCTTGAGTCAATCGAGCCCTACTTTTGCTATAAAATGTTTCCTGGCAGGTTGTTTACATGTTATTCAATTTTGCCAAGGTTGTTGTAGTTGATCCGTGTATGATATGATGTTGTTCTTGCCATGTCTAGCTTCTATGACATGTCTTATTACTGTGAGTTGCCTTGCCATGCCATGTGTTGCTCTGTGGTGAGTGGTTCAAGCTCACCAACATGCCTACTTGTTATCTGTTTATGCCATGCTCCAGTTTTGCACCAAGTCTGAATCTGTTTATGTTTTTGCTATATTCACATGCTTGCAACTGTATTTTCTGATCCCTTTTGGCTTATGGTCACTAAGGGACTTTTGTTATATGCTTTGAGTAGATTCATGTCATGCTCTAGTTTGACTTGATAGCTTGCTGTAACATGTTGTTTCATAGCTCTAAACATGTTAACCTGATGTTATTTCTGCCATGTCCTGTGAATTCTGCCAAGTCTGTGAAACTGTTATTATTTGCAATCTTGCCATGTGTGTTTGAGCATGTTCTAGTGATTTCTGGAGATAGCTCAGTGTTCATGTTTTGTCATGCTTTACCTGTACATAATGCCCATGCCTTTTGTTATCACGTTAAGATGCTGTAGCATAGTGTTTTGATGCTTGCAATATGCCTAGTTGCTGTTTTGGACAGATTGTTGCTATAACTTGTATTGTGTGTATGTGTTGAACCGTTGCTCCGTTTTGAGTGTGCTCTATATGAAACTTGCTTGATTTTGCATGTAGTTTCATATTATCATGTTGCATCCATGTTTTGAGGTGTTTGTGTGATGTTTGTATGCATTTCGCATCAATGCCATGTTTAACTTGTTTTGCTCATATCTTCTAGGCCGTAGCTCCGAATTTAATGAACTTTATATGTAACTTGACTAGAATTTCGTGTAGATCATCGTGGTGCATCTTAACTTGCTGTTTAACAACTTGAACTTAAGGTTTATTCAGATCTGGACCAATTTCGAAATATGCATATGAGGACTTACCGGGATTGTTCTATGTTGTTTCCGGCCTCATTTAAACTTGCTTTGATGTGTTGCTCTTGTTTGCATCATATCTTGCCATGAGTAGCTTCATGTAGCTTTGTCATGCATCATGCTTGTTGTGCATCATGTCTTGTTCATGTGTGGTGTGTTTACTATGTTGTGTGCTTCTTCTTGTTAGTTCCTGTTCCGTTGCGATCGTGAGGATTCGTTCGTCTACGCTTGGTTTGGCTTCATCTTCTTCATGGACTCGTTCTTCTTTCTTGCGGGATTTCAGGCAAGATGACCGTCACCTTGGATCTCATTACTATCATTGCTATGCTAGTTGCTTCGTTCTTTCGCTATGCTGCGCTACTTATCATTTGCTCTTCAAGCCTCCCAAATTGCCATGTCAGCCTCTAACCTTTTGCACCCTTCCTAGCAAACCGTTGTTTGGCTATGTTACCGCTTTGCTCAGCCCCTCTTATAGCGTTGTTAGTTGCAGGCGAAGATGAAGTTTGTTCCTTGTTGGAACATGGAGATGTTGTTCCTTGTTGGAACATGTTTACTTGTTGGGATATCACAATATATCTTATTTAATTAATGCATCTATATACTTGGTAAAGGGTGGAAGGCTCGGCCTTATGCCTGGTGTTTTGTTCCACTCTTGCCGCCCTAGTTTCCGTCATATCGGTATTATGTTCCCGGATTTTGCGTCCCTAACGCGTCGGGTGATTTATGGGACCCCTTGACAGTTCGCTTTGAATAAGACTCCTCCAGCAAGGCCCAACATTGGTTTTACCATTTGCCTCACCACCACCTACTTTTCCCTTGGGAGACGCTCTCTCGAGGGTCATCTTTATTAGCCCCCCCCCCCCCCGGGCCAGTGCTTCTCTAAGTGCTGGTTCGAACCGAGCTACTCATGGGCCACCTTGAGGCAACTTGAGGGTTGGTTTTACTCATAGCCTGTCTCATCCGGTGTTGCCACGAGAACGAGATATGTGCAGCTCCTATCGGGATTGTCGGCGCATCAGGCGGTCTTGCTGGTCTTGTTTTATTGTCGTCGAAATGTCTTGTAGCCGGGATTCGAGACTGATCGGGTCTTCCGGGAGAAGGAATATCCTTCGTTGATCGCGAGAGCTTATCATGGGCTAAGTTGGGACACCCTGCAGGTTTGAACTTTCGAGAGCCGTGCCCGCGTTATGTGGCAGATGGGAATTTGTTAATATCCGGTTGTAGTAAACTTGAAGTAAACTCTTCTAAAATACACCAACCGTAAAGCGTAACCGTGAGTGTCTCTTTTCGGGGTTGATCGAGAGGAGAACACGGTTTCGGGTTATGTCGGCGTAAGTAGGAGTTCAGGATCACTTCTTGATCATTACTAGTTGACGACCGTTCCTTTGTTTCTCTTCTCGCTCTCATTTGCGTATGTTAGCCACCATATATGCTTAGTCGCTGCTGCAACCTCACCACTTTACCCCCTTCCTTTCCCATTAAGCTTTGCTAGTCTTGATACCCATGGTAATGGGATTGCTGAGTCCTCGTGGCTCACAGATTACTACACCACCAGTTGCAGGTATAGGTTTGCGATGATCATGACGTGAGAGCGATGTTTGCTTGTATTGGAATTCTTCTTCTACTTCTTCTTCGATCAGGGGATAGGTTCCAGGTCGGCAGCCTGGGCTAGCAGGGTGGATGTCGTTTGAGTTTCTGTTTATGTTTCATCCGTAGCCGGATGTTGATCTTGTACATGATGTTGATGTATTCTTGTGGCATTCGTGCCTTATGTATGTATCCCTATGTATTATGTAATGTTGATGTAATGATATCCACCTTGCAAAAGCGTCTTCAAGATGCGCTTCTATCCTTGGTGGGACCTTCGAGTTCCTTTTGGATAGGGTCGCATCTTGGGCGTGACAAGAGGAAGGAAAGGCAACTAGGGTTCGCCCGGGGGAAAGAGGGGGGGTCTTGGGGTGCCCTTGTATCCATCGGGGAGGCGGGGGATGGCCGGCGGATGGGCGCCACGATCCCCTGTCTCCCTGTAGCAGGTTGAAGGAGAGGGGAGGTGGGCTGGGCCGGCCATTTGGCTAGTTGGGCCAAAGTGCCAAGTAGAATAGGCCCTTCTCCTTTTATTTTATTTTACTCTGTTGCAGAATCTGTTTGCAATATTTTGAGCTGCCAATTGGTCTTTGTAAAAATGTGGAACTTGGCCACATAAATACATTACAATATTTGGCACTACCACAAAAAGTTTGAGAGGAGTTTGAATTGATTTGGATTTTTCACAAATGGAAAAGTATAAGAAAAAGTTGATTTGGAACTGTTTTAATTTCCAAGGGAAATTAAATATCTCAAATGATGTTGAATCATCCATGACAATTAGTTAGCGAATATTTTCAACCCATCAAACATTTTTACTTGATAGCTCGAAGAAATAAGAATTTGACTTGTTTTCGGAATTTGAATTTGACCTGTGTCTGAAACAAGTGAGGTTTAGCAAGAGTAACAGTGGTGACAAGGCATCATTAATAGAGGATTACTGTAGCTTAATTATCCGGGCGTCACACGCTTCTATGAAGAAAGAGGATATTTTTCTATGCAACTCACAAAAGAGTGTAATAAAAACGACGCTAAATTATATTCATGTTTATAAATAGTAGTTGGAATAAAAAATGTGATTACAAATCCAAATTAGTTATGATAAATAACTTGTTAAGGGCTAGTTTTGGCATGGAAGTATCATCTCTCTTTCCTCATCAAACCCTCAAGGCGATAAGGGAGAGACTTTCAAATCCCCGCCCTCCAGCATGCGCGTAAACCATGCGGATTCCCCCTCCTCCTATCACCTCTCCCGCGGTGTGAGGGGAGGAGAACCCTGGTACCTCGATGTTGGCCCGTAGATAGGTTAGGTAAGGGTTCTGCAGCAGCACATTTTGTTGGTGATCGAATAATAAGGTCCCTTGAGCCTCCCCATCTCGAGTATGTCGTCAACGGCGATGTTGATGACCCGATGACATAGATTGTTCATTGTCGTTCTGGTTCGTGAGGTTAGAGTTTGCAAGGTTTCTTTATTTGGCAGGGGTAGCTTTAATTTGTAATCATGTCAGGCTTCATCCAAGAGTAACTTGCATCTATGCACATTGCGTCCAAGAGCCCATGCCCACAGCAGAACCATTACCGAACGACACATCGCCCAATCCTAACCTAGTGATGATTTTATTTATCTCCCTTTGTGAACAAATGTAGTGATCTAAACGGTCTTCTATTTGTTTACAGAGGAGTACTTCTCATCTTTCAATTTATAAGATCCGCACGTATTACTAGGTCGTACTAAAGAAATATAAGTTACAAAAGGTAGTTTGAATGAAGTTTCTACCAGTATATTTCATATGACCTGTATGATCAACACCAAAGTTAGCCATAATCCAATGGCGCGGCAGGCTTGGTGAGCAATCTTTAAATCACGGGGAAATCATTTAAGAAAAATAGTTAGCCATATATCCTTCAAAATCTTTCAAAAAGAGTAAAAAAAAAATCTTAAAGAAGATTCATCGTTTCTTCCCATACAAATGGGCAGCGACGTGCACGTTGGTTCGTTGGCACCCACGCACGTTCGTTCGCACCAACGCTGCGGGCCCCGCCTCGCACCATCAGAAAAGCCGCGCGCCGGACAAAACAGAGCTCGTCCGTCCGCCCGTCTCGAAGCCGCACGATCGCCCGCCCCGCCCGCCCTGCTCCTCCCGCCCCGACGAACCCGCCGCCGCCCCCGCCGCGCCGCGCGATTGCCCCCATGCCACCGGCCTCCCGTCCCCCACTCGCCTCCCCCTGACGCCCCTCGCGGGCCCCGAGTGCGGCCATGGCGCCGCTCGCCCTCGTCGGCGCCCTCCTCTGCCTCGCCTGCATCGCCGCGCCCTCCCTCGCGGCGTCGGCGGAGTGCGGGAGGAACACGAGCCTGGCGGGCCACGAGGCGGACCTGCGCATGTCGCAGCACCAGCTGCGGGGCCGCGTGGCCGTGCTGGACGGCTGCTCCTTCCGCGTCTCCTCGCTGGACCTCCTCGCCGGCTCCGCCGACGCGCGCTGGTGGCGGGCCGACGGCGCCGACCTCGCCGCGCTCTCCCGCGGCTCCCCCGCCGCGCCCGACCCGCTCAACCGCACCTTCGCCTCCGAGTCCCTCGTCTTCCGCCTCCTCCCGGGCCTCTCCTGGCCGCTCGTCCCCGTCCTCGCCGCCTTCGACCCGCTCACCTCCTCCCTCTTCGGCTTCGTCCGCCTCGCCGCCTCCAACTCCTCCTCCGACCCCTCCTCCTCCAAAGCCGCCGCTACCGCCGCCGCCGCGCCCTCCTCCACCGAGGAGCCCACCATGTTCGCCTCCTGCGCGCAGCTCTCGCCGCGGCTGCGCGTGCGCTGGACGCTCCGCGAGGCGGCCAACGCCATCGACGTCGGGCTCGAGGCCGCCGTCGGCTCCGAGTACTACATGGCGTTCGGCTGGGCGGACCCCGGCAGGAACGTCTCCATGATCGGCGCCGACGTCGCCGTCGCCGGCTTCACCGAGGAGGGCCTCCCGTTCGCCGACGACTACTTCGTCACCAAGTACAGCGAGTGCCTGCTCCGCGGCGACGGCGGCGCCGAGGGCGTCTGCCCGGACACGTTCTACGACCGCCGCAACGGCAGCGCCGCCGGCGACGCCTCCGTCAACAACACCAGGCTCGTCTACGGCCACCGCCGCGACGGCGTCTCCTTCGTGCGCTTCTCGCGCCCGCTGGCGTCGCCCGACAAGAGGTACGACGTGGCGGTCAACGCCACGAAGGAGATGACCGTCATCTGGGCCATCGGGCTGCTCCGGCAGCCGGACTTGCTGAGGCCATACTACCTGCCGCTGAACCACGGCGCGCCGGCGGGCACGGCGTACGGGTTCCTCACGCTCAACGTGTCCGCCGCGACCAACGGGTGCCCCGGGCCGCTGGACGCCGAGGACAAGGAGGACCAGGGCAGGATCACGGCGGAGCGGCAAACCCCGCTGGTGGTCACCACGGGGCCGGCGCTGCACTACCCCAACCCGCCCAACCCAGAAAAGGTGCTCTACATCAACAAGAAGGAGGCGCCTCTGCTCAAGGTGGAGCGCGGCGTGCCGGTCACCTTCTCCGTCGAGGCCGGGCACGACGTGCCGCTGTACATCACGTCCGACGCCGTCGGCGGGAACGCCACGGCCCGGAACGCCTCGGAGGTAATCTACGCCGGCGACCCGACGGCGGAGGGCGTGCCCGCGACGCCGACGGAGCTCGTCTGGCTGCCCGACCGGAACACGCCGGACCTGGTCTACTACCAATCCCTCTACGACCCCAAGATGGGGTGGAAAATTCAGGTGGTCGACGGCGGCCTCAGCGACATGTACAACAACAGCGTGCTGCTGGACGATCAGCAGGTGACGTTCTTCTGGACTCTCTCCGGCGACTCCATCAACATCGCCGCCCGTGGCGAGAAGAAGAGCGGGTACATCGCCATCGGCTTCGGCGGCGCAATGGTGAACAGCTACGCCTACGTCGGGTGGGTCGACGGCAACGGCACGGGACATGTCAACTCGTACTGGATCGACGGGAAGGACGGCATGAGCGTGCACGAGACGCACGAGAACCTCACCTACAAGAGGTGCCGGTCGGAGAACGGCGTGATCATATTCGAGTTCACCCGTCCATTGACGCCTTCGTGCAGTGGAAGGGTGGAGTGCAAGAACATCATCGATCCCTCGACACCTCTGAAGGTCATCTGGGCCATGGGCTCCCAGTGGTCATCAGGCCGACTGAGCGTGAAGAACATGCACTCTGTCACCAGCAACCGTCCGGTCCGGATCCTTCTGCTCAGCGGCTTGGCGGAGGCGGTGGAGGATCTGCGGCCGGTGCTCGCCGTTCATGGGTTCATGATGTTTGTGGCATGGGGATTGTTGCTTCCAGGAGGAATCGTGGCGGCGCGGTACCTCAAGCATGTCAAAGGGGATCTCTGGTTCCAGGCTCACACATATCTTCAGTACTCAGGCCTGGCTGTCATGTTCATGGGGGTTCTCTTCGCCGTCGCCGAGCTCCGGGGTTTCTCTTTCAAATCCACGCATGCTAAAATCGGCGCAATAGCATTTACATTCACTTGTATGCAGCCGGTAAATGCTTATCTTCGACCAGACAGAGCAGAGAATGGTGAAATTCTGCCAAGAAACAGGATCATCTGGGAATATCTGCATACCTACACCGGGAGGACTGCTCTTGTAGCCGCTGTCACGGCACTCTTCACCGGGTTGCAGCATCTTGGGCACAGGTACGGCAGCAAGACGATCAAGGGACTTACATGTGGATTGGTCGTATGGGTTGTCAGTGGTGTGTTGGTGGTGGCTTACCTCGAGTACATGAAGGTTAAGCGAAGAAGAGATGGCGCCGATGGCCTCACGCATAAATTTGCGCTCGGCAACACCGAGGAAGACGATTCAGTTGATCTTCTGCAGTCCGATAGATTCGACAGTAAAATGGACTCTGGTTCGCCTGGATCGATGGAAGTGCAGCTTGAGCCACTCAAAGGATGAACATATATACCTTTTTCCATATATTTGTAGTGCATATCAACATAAAGGATTTTAGTTCAGATTCTTTATAGATAGAACAAAGTGGAGATATACTATACGTATATACATCTCAAGGTAGAAGGATTTTACTTGAGATTCTCTATTGATACAAGGTAGAAGGAACTCCTCTTTGACTGCAGGAGATATGTAGGTGCCCTGTTTTTCAGAATAGGTGCTCTGTTTTTCATCTTTTTGAGCATAGGTCTTGTTCTTTTTTCCTAATCTTCTAACTTAGTGACTGGTATATGTATATCTGTACAATTTTGTATACTTCAAAGAGAAGATTACTCTTTCTTTCATGTCCAAAAATAATCACATGATGCATTTGGTTTCAGACCCAGTAAATCTTAACATCGGTCCATGAGACTATGACATACAGTAATGTGAAGCTGTTAACATAGATAATGAAGTAACCGAGTACTATTGTCGGATTACTTACCTCTGTGTTCTTATATGTCCAACTTTTGACCCTTTATAATTTTTAGATTCAGTTTTATACATGTCGAACTCACATATGGATTTGGCAATACATGAGTTCAGTGTTAGGCTGATCGCACCCTGATAAGCCTACTCAACAGATGTGATTACTTGATAACCAATCACACCAAATAACCATAAATGCATTTAGCTTCAGGTTAAGCGAACTCTCTGTTATTCGTGGTCCTGACGTGCAGATCTGTCACAAGGTTGTTGTCTACTTGCCTTGCAATGGCAGCTAACATGCCTGGAGTCAGTTTGTTGACCCTTGAGGGGATTGTCCATTACGACGATGAGCTGGACATCCTCTGCTCCAAGCAAACCAAATCAGGTACCCAAATCTCTCCTTTTGCTGTTGTGCCCTTACTATATTGCGTTTAGTGACATGGACATCAGACTGCATGTTAGGCCTATTGTTTTACTAGTAGTTAGGTATTCCTAATTTCACAGTCAGATCTGGATCTTTGGTAGGTGGCTTACCACCTTGTTGGGAAAGCAGCAGTAGGTGTGTAGCCAGGCTGAGGGACAAAAAATAAGCAGCACTACATCTGTCCCTTTGTCCTTACAATCTGAGTCTTCTTTTCTCTCTGAATTATTAGGCCTTTAGAGAAATGGGAAGTTAATATAGTTTAGATGCAATTTTCTCTTATTCTTGTTGCTCGGGCCGACAATTCTGTAGATTGCCCGCTTAGATGTCGGTTGCACCATCGTAAGTACTGTAAAAGAAGATCCAGTATAATCCCCATTGTCGTTATGAATCAACTACTCGTAGATGCATCTGAACACAGACAGGGAGCTTGTCATCTTCAGAAGCTGGGAATTTTTTAAGAAGTCATTAAAAAAAGCAGCAACGTTTTCCTTTTGCAACTAACAGCGGTGCTGTCAATCCCTTTCAAAAGCCTCCAGCCAAATCAGATGAACATAACCGATTATGGAATCAAAGATTGCACAATATATATTTAATAAATACTTAACAAATGACAGTGGGTTTAAAAGAGTGCCGAATAATATTGAATATTGCCCTGCTCAACAGAAGATCTAATCAGTTTGTTTTCAAAACTATCCATTTGGTTTCGCGCAGATATCTTCAAATCGCATCCTACACGTAGACTGAATAAGCTTCAGCCACTTAGTTCAGACATTCACCACAACAACTTTACCAAAAAGGCTTTCGCCCCGCTTTATAAATAAAGCAAACCGCCAGGAGCACATACAAGACTAGTTCAACACACACACCCAAGTCGCACAAATAAGGTCCAGAGGTTCTGCTGAGGGCACAGCTCAACAAGCCCAGAAACGCAACACAACATAAAAAGACAGCTCAGCTAGGGCCAAGGCCGTATCCGGAGCTAGATAGCAACACACGACTAATCAGGCTCAGGAGGAGGCGGCGGAGGGGGCGGCGATAGACGGACGGCCATCGAGCGGAGGTCGGCGATGGAGGCGGAGATAGCGTCCCGGTCCCGAGGGCGGCTAAGCGGCCGCCAGAGCTGCAAGTAACCAGACAATTTGTAGAGGGCGTCAGTAGAGCGTCGGAGAGGGGAGCGCTGAATCACAGGTTTATTGCGAATGGTCCAAAGCGTCCACGTGAGAACCCCAATCTCAAGCCACCTAATGTGGCGAGATGGAGGCGGGGAGGCCTGTAGCTCGGCGAAGAGGTCGGGGAAGTTGGAGTGGCACCAATTCCCGCCAATTGCCTCCCTAAAGCAGCTCCAGACGAACTGCGCATACACACAGGAGAAGAAAATGTGGTTCGAGTCTTCGGGGGAATCACAAAGGGGGCAGATGCCAGAACCCGGGCCATTGCGCTTGCGGACCTCTACACCCGACGGAAGCCGACCGCGGATCCACTGCCACATGAAGATCCGGATTTTAAGGGGCAGTCGAATGGACCAAACTGCCTGAAGGGGGGCAGGGGCGGAGGAGGGGGCGATAGCCGCATAGAGGGACTTGGTGGAGAATTGTCCCGAAGGCTCAAGGTGCCGCCGAACCTCATCCGGGCCAACATCGACAGTCGGTTCATGGAGCGCAATACAATCAAGCAGCTCATGCCAGGCGGCCACTTCGGAGGCCCAAATGGCCTCCGGGCGCGAGGCGCCTAAGTCAATAAGGGTCTTTAATCGAGATTGTAGGGCGATCGCGATGGAGAAGAGGTCGGAAAGCGGGCAGCGAAGGCGCGCCCCAGCCCAGCGGTCACACCAGAACAAGGTCGCCGCGCCGGAACCAACCGAGATGGAGGTCCCAATGCGGAGGACGGGAAGCAGCTGGATGACCGACTGCCAGAACTGGGACCCACCCGACCGCTGGCAGAAGGCCAAGGGTTGACCACGCAGGTATTTGTTCCGGATGATGTCTAACCACAGACCGCCATGTCCCTGAGAGATGCGCCAGAGCCAGCGGGAAAGGAGGGCAATGTTCATGCGCTTAGAGCACATGATGCCAAGGCCTCCCTGGTCCCGAGGTTTGCAGATGTCGGGCCAACTAACCATATGATACTTCTGCCTGTTATTGTCTCTCGCCCAATAAAAGCGAGATTGAATTATAGCAATCTCGACTTCCATCCACGTATAACTACATTTTGGTACATGTACAACGGCAACACTCCGCCGGTTTTAGGTGATTGAGGTTTGGTTTGCTCCAATCTCCCACACTATTTAATTTGGACACTTGTTGGTGACACATGAGCTAGTTCATGATAGATCCGTTTCCAAGGGCTGTCTGGCTAACTAGACTGGTTCTCTCATGTGATACCCATATATAGCAGCAGTGGAAGTGTGGAACAACAAACGATACATATAGTTAGGCGGCCTAGCCAGATGTTCGCATTGATAAGGTATGTATATGCATGCACTTTACCTGAAATAACCGAATGATTTACGTTCGGGCACCGGTCATGCATGGCTCCTTGCTCTGCGCATGTCAATCTGTCATGAATCATCACATCGGTCTATCATTTTCTTAGTGCCATTCGGTATACATCACTGTTAAAAAAAACCTTCCGATTCACCCATTTATCGTCCGATTTATCGTTTCTCTTGGGGTGTCCGATAAAATTATGCCTTATCTTCACTGTTTATCGTTTAGGCCGATTTATCGCTATGAGAAGTGATTTATCGGGAATCTAACGATAAATTCGGCCTATTCATAGCACTATGTTTGCAAAATTTATGTTTATTTACGTTTTTTGGACATTGTTACGTAATATGTACCATTGTACTATTTTTTTTGGTTATTATACGAGGATTCAAAGGCTAGGAATCAAGGTAACACTTTAGTCCAATATTGCTTTTGTGTTCAATATAGCATATTTGAGTGTTGGGAACCTGGGATTTGTAAAAATGGCCGATTAATTGTTGACCGATAAAATTGATTAATCGGTCAATTTCTGATTAATCTCTAATCCTCAGCTGACCGGGACGATAATGATAAGCGATATCCGAAACATTGGTATACATACATCACATAAGGTATGTATATGTATATGCATGTCAACAGTAAACAAACTAGTATATCTAGCCCACACGTACATGAACCACACATGAATGTGGGTTTCATCACACAAAGAAAGTAATGTGATGATCAATCTTGGATTCAGATCTGATGCACGTTTGGCATACAACTTCCTGAGTCCATATCAAGGTCCTGGGTTCAGGTGCGGTACCGGCCTTCGTTGGGATAATTATGCTTGTCGGTCACAGCCACTGCCTGCCTTGATTTTATGACTTGTGCTTTGCAAATTATATCGGTGACCCCATAATGTTTCTTTTTAATAAAAGGACAGCTATGTTTTCTCTATTTCCTAATCTCCCAAACATTTATATTGGTGGATGTTCAATTATAAAGCCATTCCACCGCTTGACATCATAAAAGACTTTTTATGCTATTATTTATCTTCTTTCAATCAGGCCCAGAAGCACAGCATTGAGGATATTATTAAAGGAAAAATGACCGTGGATGAACAGGTGGCCATCCCGGCTCCTATTAGTGCTAAACGTGCACCCTGGCCAAAACCTCCCCTAGGATGGGTCGCACTATCTACGGATGGATCATTTGTGAAGGAGACAGGACTAGCTGGGTCCGACATGGTGCTTAGGGATTCCGAGGGGGAGGTTATCTTCTCGGCTTATCGGTACCTGTTCAACTACAAAGATGCCCTTGAAGCAGAGATTAGCGCTATTCTTGAAGGATTGTCAATGAGTATACAGCGGTCAGAATTGCCAATTGTGATCCAATCCGATAACGCGACCGTTGTTGCTGCATTGACTGATGACTCATTGGACCGTTCTGCATACGGTCATCTCATGTTGGAGATCAAGAAAACTCTGGACTTGCGTGGGTGTATTCCGTTGAAAATTGAGCGTTATCAAAATAGAGTTGCTCATAGTTTAGCTAGTATAGGAAGATCTGGTGGTAGCACCGCTTGTTGGTTGCGCCGTGTGCCAGACATCGTTACTCATGATGTTCTAGCAGACTGTAATTCTGTTTCTGAGGAATAAAACCCACATTATCCCGCAAAAAATTAAATCATATGCACATGAGTTTATAAGAGGGCCAGTTTCTCTATCCGCGTCATCCACGACCAGGAGGTCAGTATTTTGAGAAATGCTATTTTTATGGAAGTTTTAAAGAAGTGCTAGAGGATGGATTCAAAACATAGCACAATAATTTAATCATGCGCCGCCGTCAGCCTTCCTCGCGCCTCCCCTCCCCCCGCCACCGGGCAAAGCCCGATCAGCATAGGCGGTGGCCGGCTCTTTTCTCCCTTCTTGGTGGCCCGTCGCAGCGCGGGAAGCGGCGGCTCCCCTGGAACGCAGCGCTTTTGCGGGGTGTGGCGGCAACATGGCGGGTGGCCGCGCCAGCAATGTGGGCGGCCGTTGGATCTGCGGTGGTTGCAGGAGCTCGACTGTTTGCAGGCGTTGTGGGCCGCGTGGGTCGGGCTGGCGGTGCGCGTACACTGCGCTGGAGGCGGGCAGTGGCCGTGCCTGATCTGGCTTTCGGCGACACAGAGGGCGCGGGCTGCATGTGGCGAGGGCTAGTGGCCTCTGCCGCTCTCTTGCGATAGTGGTGCTCAGCGAGGGCGGGTGATTGGTTGTGCGTGTGCGGCGGAGGCCAGATCTGGCCGGATTCAAAAGGGCAGGTCTTGACGTGCGGCGAGATGGCCGACGACCTAGGGTGGTGTTGCACTTCTTCTCGCGAGCATGGAGGCGTGGGACGGTTCAGCTGGTGGTGGCCATGGCTTAGACAGTGGGGACGAAGTTCTGTGTGGGAGTCGATGGGGACAGGGGTGCCGGGTCAGTCGCTCCGTGGTCGGAGTTGCCGGCGGCCACGAGAAGCTCCCATTTGTGGGGACGTCGTCCATCTTCTCTGGGTGCGGTTGCTAGCAATAGGCTGTCGACGCGGACCTACCGCCATGGTATGAGTTTGACGTGGTCCTCCTGCCCGGGATTAGTTGCTCCTCACGCGAGCTTCGACTCAATGTTGCCTTGGAGTCGGGTTGCTCGGCTCTAGATCGCCTCCGGTCAAGTCAAGGTGGTAGCTTTCGGCTCGGTTGGGGAGGCGTCCTCACGTTGTAGCGCCGGTGGAGGTCCGTGGTGGTGGCCGGGACTGCTTTCTGCCATCAGTCGGATTGGTGCTCGAGCCGCAGGCTGGGCATCGTCTGAGTTACTCGGCGATGGCCATCAGCAGTCATTGGGTCATGTCCCTCCGGTCCACCAGGATTGGAGGAGATTTTTTTTTTGAGGCAATCTCGCGAAGCTTTTATTTCAAACCGTCACAACGTTTACATGGACGAAGGGAATTCCTTCTGGTTGGTCTAGCCAAACATGACGGCCAGGCCCTAACTTTAAAGCATGCTTCGCTAAATTGTGAGCCTCCTTATTGGAGCTCCTAGATTCATAAACTATATTACATGAATTAAAAGACGTAGCCGTCATCTTGATTTCCTGGATGATAGCTCGGTAAGCTGAACCACTCCCCTCCTTGATTTCCGTCACAACACCTTGGCAATCCGAGGCTAGATGTACTCTGTTTACATTCAGATCTTGAGCTAAGGCCAGCCCTTCTCTGATGGCTAGTGCTTCAAGTGTTGCTGCTTCGTTTTGATTTATAAATACATAGGCCGATGCACCAAGGAAAACACCCTCGCTGTTTCTGCATATTGTGCCCACCGCTCCATGGCTTCTGCCCCTACTCACTGCTGTATCTACATTCAGTTTCATAAAAGTCTCGGGTGGTGCTATCCACACCGACCGCCCAGCTGCTGCCGTTCCCTGGTACTGTTTGTTTGAGTCATCATCGAAAGTTCTCCCAGATAAGAGTTAACGAAACTGTGAAATGCAAACGGGCTTTTGAAAATATCCTCGTGTATTGCTTTGCGCCTCGCGCCCCAGATGGCCCATAGAGTAATTGCAAACCTGATGAACTCCTCTGGTGGTAATGATCTACCTATGGTGAAGATCCAATCCTTTGCACATTCCTGCTGATTAATACTCATTTGATCCAGAATGTCTTCGGACGAAAGAGCCCATGTGCTTCTTGACATAGGACAGTCCAACAAAGCATGTCTCCAAGAGTCATGAACTCCACACAAACTGCATGCTGCAGTTGTGGCCATGTTTCGCCTCTGCAGCACCGCCATCGACGGGATCGAGTTCTTTGCTAGTCTCCACAAGAAAACCCTGACCTTGGACGGGACCTGCACCTTCCACAGCGATTTCCATTCTGCTCCTTCTGCTTCTACGTTTGACGTCCCCTCTCGACCCTCTAGCCACGCTTCTCTGTTCAGTTTCGTGTGGATGAGCATACGGTATGTTGAGCTGACTGAAAAGTGACCCCGAGGTTCTTCGCTCCAAGCCCAAAAATCAGAAACCCTCCGAGTGCATAAAGGTATTTTTACAATCGCCTCCGCATCAAATGGTGAGAAAACAGCCCGAATAAGATCTTTTCTCCAAGTAGCAGTTGCTGTCTCTATGAGTTCTGACACACGTCGAGGTGGGTTCTGAACCAAAGAAGTAATCGGCCTTCTGAAGCTCTTTCTTGGGATCCAGTTATGATTCCATATATCTGTATCCTCTCCATCACCTATGCGCCGGATGATTCCTTGAGCAACTATATCCCTCCCATCTAGTATACCTCTCCAAATCTACGATGGGTGAGAGCCCAACTCTGCCTCCAAAAGAGAGCCATGAGGGAAGTATATAGCCTTCAAAATTTTCGCGCTCAATGACTCTGGATCATCCATCACCCTCCATGCTTGCCTAGCCAAAAGAGATAGGTTGAAAAGCTCTAAATCACGGAATCCCATTCCTCCCATATATTTTGGCTTGGTCATTGTATCCCATGCAACCCATGCTGGTTTTCTCTTACCACCCTTGCTTCCCCACCAAAACTGCCGAATAATCGTATTAACACTGTCACACAGCCCTCTTGGGAGCCTGAAACAAGACATAGAATAGACTGGAATTGCCTGGGCCACTGCTTTAATTAACACCTCTTTCCCTGCTGCTGACAGTAACTTTCCCATCCATCCTTTCACTTTCTCCCAAACTCTGTCCCTCAGATATTTGAATGTACCATTCTTTGAGTGCCCCACCTCAGTTGGCATGCCCAAATAACGATCACTGAGAGACTCATTGTGCACCTGAAGTTTGTCCTTCACCCCATCCCTTATAATTTGAGAGCAACCTTTACTGAAGAAAATGGATGATTTTGCATTGTTGATTTTCTGTCCAGAGGCTTCACAATAGGACGTTAGTAGGTTTGCTACCTTCTCTGCTCCCTCAACACTAGCCTTGAATAGCAACAGGCTGTCATCTGCAAACAGAAGATGGTTAATGGCTGGGGCCGTGGGTGCCACCTTGATACCTGTCAACAACGATGACTGAGAACTGGATTTCAGGAGGCACGAAAGGCCCTCTGCTGCAATCAAGAAAAGGTAAGGGGAGATGGGATCTCCCTGCCGAAGTCCTCTAGATGGGAGGAAACTCTCAAGTTTTCCCCGTTAAATAGAACTGAAAAAGAAACGCTGGAGACCATCGTCATGACTGTGTCAATCCCAGCCTGTGCAAATCCCAGCTTGATCATGATGGCTCTCAAATAATCCCACTCCAATCTATCATAAGCTTTCATCATATCCAGTTTTAGTGCACAAAAGCTATTGTTCTTTGATTTTTTCCTCTTCATAAAATGCAAGCACTCATAAGCACATATAATATTGTCTGTTATCAATCTACCAGGCACAAAGGCTGACTGTTCTGGGGATATGATATCTGTAAGTATTTGCTTCAACCTGTTGGCCACCACCTTCAAAGCTATTTTGTACAGAACATTGCATAAACTTATCGGTCTGAATTGCGAGAGAAGGGTGGGATTGTTCACCTTAGGGATGAGTACCAAGATGGTATTGTTAATGCACTCAGGGCTCTCTTCCCCTCTCACAATCCTTAAAACAGCATTAGTCACTTCTTCACCACATACATCCCAATGTTTTTGGTAGAACTGAGCAGGAAATCCGTCAGGACCCGGAGCCTTTGTAGGGAACATCTGGAAGAGGGCAGTTTTCACCTCATCACGCGTGTATGGTGCGCAAAGATCTGCGTTCATTGCTGCTGTGACCATAAGTGGGACATGTTCGAGTACCTCTTCCACTCCTTGCACCCCCTCTGATGTGTAAAGATTTTGATAAAAATCATTCACCATCACCTTCAACTCCTCTGTATCGCTCACCCCCACACCCAGTGTATTTTCAAGAGCCCTTATCATATTCTTCTTTCTTCTCAGACTGGCTCGAAGGTGGAAGAATTTTGTATTCTTGTCTCCTGAAGAAAGCCATTCAGCTCGAGCCCGTTGCCTCCACATGATCTCCTCTCTGTGATAAAGCTCTACCAGCCTCTCATTGATTTTGATCTCAGCATGCGATGGTGCCAAACGCAAAGGATCCCCCCTTAATTCCTCTAATTTCAGTTTTAGCTCTCTGATCTCCTTTCTCACGTTTCCAAAAGATTGCCTACTCCACCTGGTGACCCCTTTAGACACAGCGGCCAATTTATCATGCAACTGCTGTACCGTGTCACACGGTCCTGAGACTGCCCATTCTGTACTCACCATCCCTCCAAATCCATCATGTTTCTCCCACATCGCCTCATACCGAAAGGATCTCGTGGGTGTTTCTTCTTGAGCTTGGCCAAAATCCAGAAATATTGGGCCATGATCCGAGGTAGCCGCTGCGAGGTTCTCAAGGCTCGCTAAAGGGAAGCGTGCCATCCACTGAGGATTAGCCAACGCCCTGTCCAGTCTGCATCGAGTGTAGGTACCTCCGGTTACCTTCTTTTCAAAAGTCCAAAATCTTCCTTTGTGTCCAATGTCTAGCAGCATGCAAACGTCCGTTGCCTCACGGAACGCCTGGATTTGCGCATTGCTGCGTTGTACAACTCCCTCATGTTCGTTAGGACGCAAAACCTCGTTAAAATCACCCATACAAAGCCATGGTAATGAGCTCAACGTACTAATGTTTTTCAGAACTGTCCATGTCTGATGCATCAAATGAGTTTTAGCCTCCCCATATACACATGTCATTCTCCATATCTCTTGCCCCGGTTCCTCCACAGATACATCAAGATGATAGCAAGAATAACCCAAAACTTCAATCTTTATTTCATTATTCCAAAACAGACCCAAACCACCACTTCTACCTTCACTATCAACTGCATAAGCTTTATCATAACCCAACATATTTGCTAAATTTTCTACCCTAGATCCTTCGATCTGTGTTTCAACAATGCATAAGAGGGTAGGGGCAAACTTCTTCGCAAACTCGCAAAGTTCTTGGACTGTCGCGGCTTTGACCACGCCACGACAGTTCCAACATAATGCACTCATTGGGCCCGGCGGTGCTCCTCGAAGGAGCCCGCCAAACTCTTTACCACATTGCTTGGGTTTTCATTGTCATCGCCTTCTTTCCTCGACCGCTTCTGGTCTCTGCTCGGAGGGGGGCTAACCATGCTGGTGCCCACCGGCATTGGCACGATTGCTAGCTTATCTGTAGCATCACCTTTTGTGTTGTTGTGTGCATTGCCTTCCAGCGGCATCCCCGCCAGCCTCTTCCTCGTTGGATCATCCATATCAGCATCTTTGCCATTGCCATCAACTACCATGTCATCCTTTCTCCTTCCCGATTCCTGGTAAACTGGGTAGTTGTTCCTGTCGGCCTCGCGGCGGTTGCCTGATCGTCCCCCTGTCCGGCCTCCCCTGCGGCCACCTCTGCTACCTCGGCCCTCTCCAGGACCTTGGCTCGCTCGCATGACCCAGCTAGCTCGTAAGTCCTTGAAGACTAGAGCCGAAGGGGGATGAATCCCAGTCCCGTGTTCCTTATAGAGATGACCCAACATACCACACACGGCGCACCAATCTGGCAGCTTCTCATACTTTACCCTGTAGATCTGTCTTTCCCCCCCTCTGATCATAGATACAGCGTTCTTTAGGGGTTTAAACACATTCAATCGAATCCACACCCTATGGAAATTCCTGACAAAATCATGGGACGGTTGTTCTGTGAATAGCACTTCCCCCACCTTTGCAGCTAGTGGAGTAACCAGGAGAGCAAACAGATCAGGGACATCATGTATTTGGATCCATATATCAATCTCTCCAGCTTGATAGATGAAGGTTTTGAGAGCCCATCGTAAGGCGCGAGAAGTACTGCATCCCCTCGGAAATTCCAAGGTCCCTCATGCATAACTCTCTCCCAATCTCCTAAACAGGACGGTTGAACTGAGTACAGATTATCTTCCAAGGGCTTGAACTTGGCCTCCTGCGCTATATTCCATGCTGACCGCATGTTTCTATAGAACCACGTCTTACTGTTACCCTAGCCAACGCAATCCATCGGGGTCCCTGTGGAGGCGCTTCTTTCTCGTCGAAGATCACATCATCAAGATCTTCTTCCGTCAGCCCCAGTTCCGCCATCATCCGCTCGACGTCGCTTGTGCCCGAGGAGCCCGAGGCCCCATCAGCAGCCATCAGAAGAACCTTACCCGATGCAAAACTGACCGGTTGTATTGGGGGAAACCCTAGAACCACTGTTCCCTGCCTAGCCTCGCGTCTAGAGAGCGACGGCGGAGGAGGACAGAGAGAGATCGGCGATAGGGAAGGAAACGATCTACTCGACGGCATCGTAGTCGCCGCCGCGAGAACCAAAACCCTAACTCGAGGGAACCGTAGGATTGGAGGAGATTGCAGGTGTGACCGCCCCACTAGTAGAAAAAGGCCCTATTGTTCCGGTTCGTAAGGCCCATTTATCCCGGTTTTTGAACCGGGACTAAAGGGTCGTTACTAAAACCGAGACTAAAGGGTCGTTACTAAAGCCCTAGGCCTTTAGTCCCGGTTCTTACACAAACTGGGACAGATGGGCCTCCACGTGGCTGGTGCTGCGAGTCCAGGCAGGAGGGCCTTTAGTCCCGGTTGGTGGCACCAACCGGGATCAATAGGCATCCACGGGTCAGCTGTTCAGGGGCTAGGGTTTATGTTTTTTTTTCTGAAAGGGGGGTTTGGGGGTTTTGTATGATTAATTAAGGTGTTTCTGTTGGGGAACGTAGTAATTTCAAAAATTTTCCTACGATCACGCAAGACCATGGTGATGGCATAGCAACGAGAGGGAGAGTGTCCGTCCCACGCACTCGTGAGACCGAAAGCGAAGCGTTATATTAACGCGTTGATGTAGTCAGACGTCTTCACGATCCGACCGATCCAAGCACCGTTACTCCGGCACCTCCGAGTTCTTGGCACACGTTCAGCTCGATGGCGATCCCGAGCTCCGATCCAGCAAAGCGTCGGGAAGAAGTTCCGTCAAGACGACGGCGTGGTGACGATCTTGATGTTCTACCGTCGCAGGCTTCGCCTAAGCACCGCTACAATATGACCGAGGTGGAATATGGTGGAGGGGGCACCGACACGGCTAAGGAACGATCCGTAGATCAACTTGTGTGTTCTAGGGTGCCCCCCTGCCCCGTATATAAAGGAGCAAGGGGAGGGCGGCCAGCCTTGGGGCGCACCAAGGGGGGGAGTCCTCCTCCTAGTAGGAGTAGGACTCCCTTTCCTAGTCCTACTAGGAAGAGGGAAGGGGAAGGAAAGAGAGGAGAGGAGAGGAAAGGGGGCTGCCCCTCCTAGTCCAATCGGACTCCCCATGGAGGGGGCGCACCACCTCTTGGTGCAGCCCTCTCTCTCCCTCTTGGCCCAATAAGGCCCATAACTTCCCGGGGGTTCCGTAACCCTCCGGCACTCCGTTTTCTCCGAAACTTCCGGAACCTTTCCGTGTCCGAATATAACCATCCAATATATCAATCTTTATGTCTCGACCATTTCGAGACTCCTCGTCATGTCCGTGATCACATCCGGACTCGAACTCCTTCGGTACATCAAAATACATAAACTCATAATAACCGTCATTGAAACCTTAAGCGTGCGGACCCTACGGTTCGAGAACTATGTAGACATGACCTAGAACTATTCTCGGTCAATAACCAATAGCGGAACCTGGATGCTCATATTGGTTCCTACATATTCTACGAAGATCTTTATCGGTCAAACCGCATAACAACATACGTTGTTCCCTTTGTCATCGGTATGTTACTTTCCGAGATTCGATCGTCGGTATCCAATACCTAGTTTAATCTCGTTACGGAAAGTCTCTTTACTCGTTCCGTAATACATCATCTCACAACTAACTCTTTAGTTGCAATGCTTGCAAGGCTTTATGTGATGTGTATTACCGAGAAGGCCTAGAGATACCTCTCCGACAATCGGAGTGACAAAACCTAATCTCAAATACGCCAACCCAACAAGTACCTTTGGAGACACCTGTAGTACTCCTTTATAATCACCCGATTCGTTGTGACGTTTGGTAGTACCAAAGTGTTCCTCCGTAAACGGAGTTGCATAATCTCATAGTTACAGGAACATGTATGGGTCATGAAGAAAGCATTAACATACTAAACGATCAAGTGTTAAGCTAACGGAATGGGTCATGTCAATCAGATCATTCAACTAATGAAGTGACCTTGTTAATCAAACAACAACTCCTTGTTCATGGTTAGGAAACATAACCATCTTTGATTAACAAGCTAGTCAAGTAGAGGCATACTAGTGACATACTGTTTGTCTATATATTCACACATGTATTATGTTTCCGGTTAATACAATTCTAGCATGAATAATAAACATTTATCATGATATAAGGAAATAAATAATAACTTTATTATTGCCTCTAGGGCATATTTCCTTCAGTCTCCCACTTGCACTAGAGTCAATAATCTAGATTACAAAGTAATGATCCTTACACCCATGGAGTCTTGGTGCTGATCATGTTTTGCTCGTGGAAGAGGCTTAGTCAACGGGTCTGCAACATTCAGATCCGTATGTATTTTGCAAATCTCTATGTCTCCCACTTGGACTTGGTCCCGAATGGAATTGAAGCGTCTCTTGATGTGCTTGGTCCTCTTGTGAAATCTGGATTCCTTTGCCAAGGCAATTGCACCATATTGTCACGAAAGATCTTCATCGGTCCCGATGCACTAGGTATGACACCTAGATCGGAAATGAACTCTTTCATCCAGACTCCTTCATTTGCTGCTTCGAAGCAGCTATGTACTCCGCTTCACATGTAGATCCCGCCACGACGCTTTGTTTAGAACTGCACCAACCGACAGCTCCACCGTTTAATAAAAACACGATCCGGTTTGCGATTTAGAATCGTCCGGATCGGTGTCAAAGCTTACATCGACGTAACCATTTACGACTAGCTCTTTGTCACCTCCATATCGAGAAACATATCCTTAGTCCTTTTCGGGTATTTCAGGATGTTCTTGACCGCTGTCCGATGATCCACTCTGGATTACTTTGGTACCTTCCTGCCAAGCTTACAGCTAAGCATACGTCGGTCTGGTACACAGCATTGCATACATGATAGAGCCTATGGCTGAAGCATAGGAACATCTTTCATTTTCTCTCTATCTTCTGCTGTGGTCGGGCATTGAGTCTGACTCAATCTTACACCTTGTAACACAGGTAAAAAACCTTTCTTTGCCTGATCCATTTTGAACCTTTTCAAAACTTTATCAAGGTATGTGCTTTGTGAAAGTCCAATCAAGCGTCTTGATCTATCTCTATAGATCTTGATGCCTAATATGTAAGCAGCTTCACCGAGGTCTTTCATTGAAAAACTTTTATTCAAGTATCCTTTTATGCTATCCAGAAATTCTATATCATTTCCAATCAATAATATGTCGTCCACATATAATATTAGAAATGCTCTGAGCTCCCACTCACTTTCTTGTAAATACAGGCTTCTCCAAAAGTGCAGATAAACCCATATGCTTTGATCACACTATCAAAGCGTTTATTCCAACTCCGAGAGGCTTGCACCGCACCATAAATTGATCGTTGGAGCTTGCACACTTTGTTAGCACCTTTTGGATCGACAAAACCTTCTGGTTGTATCATATACAACTCTTCTTCTAGAAATCCATTCAAGAATGCAGTTTTTACATCCATTTGCCAAATTTCATAATCATAAAATGCGGCAATTGCTAACATGATTCGGACGGACTTAAGCATCGCTTCGGTGAGAAAGTCTCATCGTAGTCAACCCCTTGAACTTGTCGAAAACCTTTTGCAACAAGTCGAGCTTTGTAGATAGTTACATTACCATCAGCGTCAGTCTTCTTCTTAAAAATCCATTTATTCTCAATAGCTTGCCGATCATCGGGCAAGTCTACCAAAGTCCATACTTTGTTCTCATACATGGATCCCATCTCAGATTTCATGGCTTCAAGCCATTTTATGGAATCTGGGCTCACCATCGCTTCTTCATAGTTCGTAGGTTCATCATGATCTAGTAGCATGACTTCCGAATAGGATTACCGTACCACTCAGTGCGGATTTTGTTCTGGTTGATCTCTGAGTTCAGTGACAACTTGATCTGAAGTTTCATGATCTTTATCATTATCTTCCTCACTAACTGGTGTAGGTGTTACGAAACTGATTTACGTGACGAACTACTTTCAATAAGGGAGCTGGTACTATTACCTCATCAAGTTCCACTTTCCTCCCACTCACTTCTTTCGAGAGAAACTCCTTCTCTAGAAAGGATCCATTTTTAGCAACGAATGTTTTGCCTTCGGATCTGTGATAGAAGGTGTACCCAATTGTCTCCTTTGGGTATCCTATGAAGACACATTTTTCCGATTTGGGTTCAAGCTTATCAGGTTGAAGTTTCTTCACATAAGCATCGCAACCCCAAACTTTCGAAGCGACAACTTTGGTTTCTTGCTAAACCATAGTTCATAAGGCGTCGTCTCAGCGGATTTTGACGGTGTCCTATTTAACGTGAATGCGGCCGTCTCAAGAGCATAACCCCAAAATGATAGCGGTAAATCTGTAAGAGACATCATAGATCGCACCATATCCAGTAAAGTGCGATTACGACGTTCGGACACACCATTGCGCTGTGGTGTTCCGGGTGGCGTGAGTTGCGAAACTATTCCGCTTTGTTTCAAATGTAGACCAAACTCGTAACTCAAATATTCGCCTCCACGATCAGATCGTAGAAACTTTATTTTCTTATTACGATGATTTTCAACTTCACTCTGAAATTCTTTGAACTTTTCAAATGTTTCAGACTTATGTTTCATTAAGTAGATATACCCATATCTGCTCAAATCATCTGTGAAGGTGAGAAAATAACGATATCCGCCACGAGCTTCAACATTCATTGGACCACATACATCCGTATGTATGATTTCCAATAAATCTGTTGCTCTCTCCATAGTACCGAGAACGGTGTTTTAGTCATCTTGCCCATGAGGCACGGTTCGCAAGTGCCAAGTGATTCATAATCAAGTGACTCCAAAAGTCCATCAAGATGGAGTTTCTTCATGCGTTTTACACCGATATGACCTAAACGGCGATTGCCACAAATAAGTTGCACTATCATTATCAACTCTGCATCTTTTGGTTTCAACATTATGAATATGTGTATCACTACTATCGAGATTCATTAAAATAGACCACTCTTCAAGGGTGCATGACCATAAAAGATATTATTCATATAAATAGAACAACCATTATTCTCTGATTTAAATGAATAACCGTCTCGCATCAAACAAGATCCAGATATAATGTTCATGCTCAACGCGGCACCAAATAACAATTATTCAGGTCTAAAACTAATCCCGAAGGTAGATGTAGAGGTAGCGTGCCGACTGCGATCACATCGACTTTGGAACCGTTCCCACGCGCATCGTCACCTCGTCCTTTGCCGTGTTAAGCAATCCGTAGTTCTGTTTGAGTTGCAAATATTAGCAATGAACCAGATCAAATACCGGTACTATGCGAGCTCTAGTAAGGTACACATCAATAACAAGTATATCACATATACCTTTGTTCACTTTGCCATCCTTCTTATCCGCCAAATACTTGGGGCAGTTCCGCTTCAAAGGACCAGATCGCTTGCGGAGAAGCACTCGATTTCAGGCTTAGGTCCAGACTTGGGTTTCTTCTCCGATCAACAACTTGTTTGCTGTTCTTCTTGAAGTTCCTTCTTCTTCCCTTTGCCTTTCTTCTTGAAACTAGTGGTCTTATTGACCATCAACACTTGATGCTCCTTTTGATTTCTACCTCCGCAGCTTTTAGCATTGCGAAGAGCTCGAGCATAGTCTTTACTAACCCTTGCATATTATAGTTCATCACGAAGCCTTTGTAGCTTGGTGGCAGTGATTGAAGAATTCTGTCAATGACACAATCATCCGGAAGATTAACTCCCAGTTGATTCAAGTGATTGTAATACCCAGACATTTTGAGTATGTGCTCACTGACAGAACTATTCTCCTCCATCTTGCAGCTATAGAACTTATTGGAGACTTCATATCTCTCAATCCGGGCATTCTGTTGAAATATCAACTTCAACTCCTGGAACATCTCATATGCTCCATGACGTTCAAAACGTCGTTGAAGACCCGGTTCTAAGCCGTAAAGCATGGCACACTGAACTATAGAGTAGTCATCAGCTCTGCTTTGCCAGACGTTCACAACTTCTGGCTCAGCATCTGCAGCAGGCCTGTCACCCAGCGGTGCTTCCAGGACGTAACTTTTCTGTGCAGCAATGAGGATTATCCTCAGGTTACGGACCCAGTCCGTGTAATTGCTACCATCATCTTTCAACTTTGCTTTCTCAAGGAACGCATTAAAATTCAACGGAACAACAGCACGAGCCATCTATCTATAGTAAACATAGACAAGCAAAATACTATCAGGTACTAAGTTCATGATAAATTTAAGTTCAATTAATCATATTATTAAAGAACTCCCACTTAGACAGACATCTCTCTAGTTATCTAAGTGATCACGTGATCCAAATCAACTAAACCATAACCGATCATCACGTGAGATGGAGTAGTTTTCAATGGTGAACATCTTATGTTGATCATATCTGCTATATGATTCACGTTCGACCTTCGGTCTCCGTGTTCGAGGCCATATCTGTATATGCTAGGCTCGTCAAGTATAACCTGAGTATTCTGCGTGTGCAAAACTGGCTTGCACCCGTTGTAGATGGACGTAGAGCTTATCACACCCGATCATCACGTGGTGTCTCGGCACGACGAACTTTGGCAACGGTGCATACTCAGGGAGAACACTACTTGATAATTTTAGTGAGAGATCATCTTATAATGCTACCGTTAATCAAAGCAAGATAAGATGCATAAAGGATAAACATCACATGCAATCAATATAAGTGATATGATATGGCCATCATCATCTTGTGCTTGTGATCTCCATCTCCAAGCACCGTCATGATCACCATTGTCACCGCGCGACACCTTGATCTCCATCGTAGCATCGTTGTCGTCTCGCCAACTATTGCTTCTACGACTATCGCTACCGCTTAGTGATAAAGTAAAGCAATTACATGGCGTTGCATTTCATACAATAAAGCGACAACCATATGGCTCCTGCCAGTTGCCGATAACTCGGTTACAAAACATGATCATCTCATACAATAAAATATAGCATCACGTCTTGACCATATCACATCACAACATGCCCTGCAAAAACAAGTTAGACGTCCTCTACTTTGTTGTTGCAAGTTTTACGTGGCTGCTACGGGCTGAGCAAGAACCGTTCTTACCTACGCATCAAAACCACAACGATACTTCGTCAAATAGACTCCGTTTAACCTTCTCAAGGACGGGCGTATGCACTCAGTTCAACTAAAGTGAGAGAGACAGACACCCGCCACCACCTTTAAGCAACGAGTGCTCACAGCGGTGAAACCAGTCTCGCGTAAGCGTCTGCGTAATGTCGGTCCGGGCCGCTTCATCTCACAATACCGCTGAACCAAAGTATGACATGCTGGTAGGTAGTATGACTTGTATCGCCCACAACTCACTTGTGTTCTACTCGTGCATATGACATCAACGCATAAAACCAGGCTCGGATGCCACTTGTTGGGGAACGTAGTAATTTCAAAAATTTTCCTACGATCACGCAAGACCATGGTGATGGCATAGCAACGAGAGGGAGAGTGTCCGTCCCACGCACCCTCGTGAGACCGAAAGCGAAGCGTTATATTAACGCTGTTGATGTAGTCGTGCGTCTTCACGATCCGACCGATCCAAGCACCGTTACTCGGCACCTCCGAGTTCTTGGCACACGTTCAGCTCGATGGCGATCCCGAGCTCCGATCCAGCAAAGCGTCGGGAAGAAGTTCCGTCAAGACGACGGCGTGGTACGATCTTGATGTTCTACCGTCGCAGGGCTTCGCCTAAGCACCGCTACAATATGACCGAGGTGGAATATGGTGGAGGGGGGCACCGCACACGGCTAAGGAACGATCCGTAGATCAACTTGTGTGTTCTAGGGTGCCCCCTGCCCCCGTATATAAAGGAGCAAGGGGGAGGGCCGGCCAGCCTTGGGGCGCACCAAGGGAGGGGGGAGTCCTCCTCCTAGTAGGAGTAGGACTCCCCTTTCCTAGTCCTACTAGGAAGAGGGAAGGGGAAGGAAAGAGAGGGAGAGGGAGAGGGAAAGGGGGGCTGCGCCTCCTAGTCAATCGGACTCCCCATGGAGGGGGGCGCACCACCTCTTGGTGCAGCCCTCTCTCTCCCTCTTGGCCCAATAAGGCCCATAACTTCCCGGGGTTCCGTAACCCCTCCGGCACTCCGGTTTTCTCCGAAACTTCCGGAACCTTTCCGTGTCCGAATATAACCATCCAATATATCAATCTTTATGTCTCGACCATTTGAGACTCCTCGTCATGTCCGTGATCACATCCGGGACTCCGAACTCCTTCGGTACATCAAAATACATAAACTCATAATAACCGTCATTGAAACCTTAAGCGTGCGGACCCTACGGTTCGAGAACTATGTAGACATGACCTAGAACTATTCTCGGTCAATAACCAATAGCGGAACCTGGATGCTCATATTGGTTCCTACATATTCTACGAAGATCTTTATCGGTCAAACCGCATAACAACATACGTTGTTCCCTTTGTCATCGGTATGTTACTTTCCCGAGATTCGATCGTCGGTATCCAATACCTAGTTTAATCTCGTTACCGGAAAGTCTCTTTACTCGTTCCGTAATACATCATCTCACAACTAACTCTTTAGTTGCAATGCTTGCAAGGCTTTATGTGATGTGTATTACCGAGAAGGCCTAGAGATACCTCTCCGACAATCGGAGTAACAAAACCTAATCTCAAATCGCCAACCCAACAAGTACCTTTGGAGACACCTGTAGTACTCCTTTATAATCACCCGATTCGTTGTGACGTTTGGTAGTACCAAAGTGTTCCTCCGTAAACGGAGTTGCATAATCTCATAGTTACAGGAACATGTATGGGTCATGAAGAAAGCATTAACATACTAAACGATCAAGTGTTAAGCTAACGGAATGGGTCATGTCAATCAGATCATTCAACTAATGAAGTGACCTTGTTAATCAAACAACAACTCCTTGTTCATGGTTAGGAAACATAACCATCTTTGATTAACAAGCTAGTCAAGTAGAGGCATACTAGTGACATACTGTTTGTCTATATATTCACACATGTATTATGTTTCCGGTTAATACAATTCTAGCATGAATAATAAACATTTATCATGATATAAGGAAATAAATAATAACTTTATTATTGCCTCTAGGGCATATTTCCTTCAGTTTCATATATTATTTTAGGTAGCTAATTAATTAATAGAGAGAAGTGTCCTCTCTTATCTCCGTGCTTGGTCAACGCTATGTACTATACGTATAGGGAGGCTCTCGACACGCTAGCTAGTAAGCAAATGAAGAAAATCATTAAGTACAGAAGTTCGTCATGCATATCGATAGAAGTGATATCGACCTCTCCTTCTCCAAGAGATTGCGCGATCAATAAGTTTTCGTATATCTATCCGACGCTACTGGCTAAATATATACAATATTAAGATCTCTTACAATATAATCTCCCCTAATTATATATGAACTCAACATCAACATGCTATTCTCCGGCTTTATTGATGACGTGGTCAAGAAAAGAATCCCGCCAATTCCTCTTGAATTGCTTTCATGCGATCTTGTGGTAGGAGTTCATTCCGCATCTGCCACGTATAATTTGAAGAAGGGGGTTAATACATATATATGAATGAAACTCAACAGAAATGATGGTGTAATAAAATGAAATTGTGAATATTATTGCTTACGCACTTCATATTGTCTTTTAGAGTAGCCCCGCTTATCTTTGCAAGTCGTGTTGTAGATGAACTCGCACACGTAGTATCCACAGTAATCATTCCCTTGTTCCTGCCACAAGCACTTTATGAGAAATAGAGGTCAATCAAACTGGTAATGAAACATTATAAATGCCATTGATGAAAGTAGTTAGAATCAACGGGAGATGCGCGGAACTAGCTAGCTAGTAGTACTTATTTTTGGGTATGTATATTGCAGCTCCTTCGGCAGTCCCGGAGCTTCTGCGGTGAACTTTTTCCAAACCCTGCAAGACAAAGAAAATAATTATTACTTGAGATATCAGGAAATGAACAAAAAGTTACCGATATGGTGCGATAATGATTGATTGAACTTGTTGAGAATTTTAGTCATGTCCGCATAGGTCTCGGGATCTTTTCATCTCGAGTCTAAGACAGTTACTAGTCCCTGCTCAAGCTTAATCTCCAGGAGAATATAATGGAAACTGCGCACGCATGCATAACTCATCAATTACATTACTATAACCTCGCTCGAATAATAAGGGAAACCGAATATGCACAAGACAGTAACACTCACTTGAAGTTGTAAGGAAAGAGTATTTTATCTTTGTTTTGATTTATTATCAATGATTTGAGCAAGTTGGCCTCGGCATCATTGGCGCTCTTTTTAACCTGAAATTCATCTATGAGATTTGGGTTAATGAACCCAATATCATACATTTCTGCTTTTCTGCACTCGACGATTTTCAATCTGCATAATATAGTGAGGATAATTATAAATACATGTAATTAAAGAGCTGAGCTATATATAGAAACTTAATGACATAATTAGTACTTACATACAGTAGCAAGTGACCGTTAATTTATCGAGGGCCTTTTGATTGAAAAACTGAAAGAACTCCTCAAATGGAATAGACAACACATCAATTCCAACGAGGTCGTGCTCCTCTTTAACTCTAAGATACAAAGTATTCGTCCCCCCAGACTCTCTGCAGGTTTTCATGTACCAATCATGGAATCTTCGCATCATCGTTGTTAGGGATTTTTCATCTTTGACGAGAGGCTTCCCGTAATGGTATTTGTGTTCGTCCACCTCCAAGAAATCATAATGTACATCGTCGGGCAGGTAATCTCCAAGATTGCAAAACCGGGCACCATCCTCGGATCATTAGCGACGATATCGCTAGACACCTTGAGTGGGGGGAAAGATTGGTCCGCTTGTGCTCCTAGTTGGGCAATTTTTTCCCAGCTCGTCGTTCTGCTAACCTTCGATCACTGACAGTACTTCCCGACCGCTCCGCTTCGAGATATACCTTTTCAGTAATGCGCTCATAATTGGTTTGCGGCGGAGACTTTGGTGGTTTCCTCGGGGCATCCAAAGTGCGCTTTACTTTCACCGGATCTATCTTGTCCTCCGGAGGTGGATGTTTCTTTGCTTTCACCCCTTCAAAGAAGTCCTTCACTTTGGTCCGCACGATCTTCGCGTTTTCCTCCTCGGTCCTCTTGTATGGTAACTTCTCTGGAGTCTTCAGATAAGGACCGAATCTATATTGCCTCCCACCTCTGGCTGTACTGCTAGACGCCGGAGCAGACGGAGCGGCTGCGGCTGTCTTCTTTCGTGCTTGCTTACGAGGCAGAGTAGAAGGACTACGACGCGCCGGAACAGCCGGAGCGGCGGCGGGTCTCTTTCCGCCCTTGCTGGCGAGGCGGAGAACGAGGAGTCTGCTGGCTGCTCGGGCGCGCCGACGCAGGCGGAGAAGGAGGCGGAGTGCCGCCACGCACCGGAGAAGGAGGCTGAGTGCCCTGATCACTCACCGGAGGAGGAGGCGGAGTGCCCTGACTAGACGGAGGAGGAGGAGGAGGAGGCGGAGGCGTCCAGTTCGGAAGGTTGAGGAGCTCCTTCCGCCATAGGCATGGAGTCTTCAGAGAAGAACCCAGCCGAGTCTCCCCTTCACCGGTAGGGTGGTCAAGCTCGAGGTCCTCAAATCTGTCCGTTATTTCATCCACCATCACCCTAGCATATCCATCTGGAATCGGCCGGCAGTGGTAGGTTGCGCCAGGTTCAGTAGGTAAAACTGAGCCAACAGCTGCCTTGACTTTCAATTTCATCCATTGCGTCATAAGGTGGCAATGTTGAGACTCCGTGATAGCATCCACGGGGTAGCTAAAAGGAGCCGTGAAGACAGGCTCCAGCTGAAGCTGCTCAATGGAAGCCACGCTGCTTCTCCACTGAGATGGCGGGGTAGCTTCAGAGGAATCTTCGGCAGGTCGTTTGCTGCGATTTGCTTTTCGTTCATCTAAACCTTGTACCCTTGCGTGCAGCGCCTGCAGTTGGGTATGCTCCACTTTCTTCCTCCTCTCCTGGCATTTGTAACCGCCTGCGTTCGGAAACCCAGCCTTCCACGGAACGGAGCCTGGCGTGCCTCGTGTCCGTCCAGGGTGCTCAGGATTCCCGAGGGCCATTGTGAGCTCGTCATTCTCTCTGTCTAGAATGAACGTACCTTGCTGGGCTGCATCAATATACTCCTGAAGCTTCATGACTGGTATTCTCATTTGCTTGTCCGTCCAAACGCACTTCCCTGATACAGGGTCCAAGGTTCCGCCAACCCCGAAGAACCAAGTCCGGCAACGTTCTGGCCACCTCAATGTCTCTGGTTCGACCCCTTTATCAAGCAGGTCATACTCAGCCTTGGCCCACAATGGCTGGGCTTTGAGGTAGCCACCTGACCCTGTGCGATGGTGAAGCTTCTTCTTCGCAGCATTCTTCTTTTTTGTCACTGACATCTTCTTACTCTTGTCCGATGTCTTGTGGGCCACAAATGCGGACCAGTGATCTCTGATCTTCTCATACCGGCCGATGAATTCTGGTGTCTCTTCTTTGTCGACAAATTTTTCCAGCTCATTCTTCCACCTCCTGAATAGTTCTGCCATCTTCTTAAGAGCATGAGACTTGATCAATTGCTCTTTAACTGGCTTCTCCGGATCCTCCTCTGGTGGTAGGGTGAAATTTGCCTTCAGCGCGGTCCAAAGATCATCTTTCTGCATATCGAAGACATAAGACACCTCAGGGTCTTCTTTAGCTGGCTTTAACCATTGGTGGATGCTGATCGGGATCTTGTCCCTAACAAGAACCCCGCACTGAGCAGCAAATGCTTCCTTTGTCCGGATGGGTTCAATCGGCATGCCATCGCGCGCGATTTCTATGATCTCAAACCTTTCATCCGAGCGCAACTTTTTCTTCGGGCCTCGTCTCTTTACCGAAGTTGTGCTCGATCCAGAGGGCTAGAAAAAAGAAGAAAGACGAGAGTTAATTAATATGTGTACATATACCAAAACAATGAATGCATCAATTAGCTAGTCAGCACAGGCTTAACTAATATATATACCTGGCCGGACTCGGTTCGGTCACCGGAGCCGTCATCACGGTGTCCTTCTTGCGCCGGCATTGGGTCACCGGAGCCATCATGATCATGTCCTTCCTCCTCCATTGTACGATCACCGTAGTCTGCTTCTTCACCCTGTTCTTCCAGACCATCGGTGTCGTTGAGAAACGAGAAGACGGCATCACTTCCGTGTGCGATTATGTCCCCCAACACCGCTTCTGTTGCTTCGTCTCGGGGGTCCATAGTTTCTGCAAATATTTACAACATGGCAATTATTATTCAAACACGATAGATGGATATATTATTGGCAAACGTTTGGGGTGGCCTCGATCGGCAACGCTGCAAGGGTTTGGGGTGGCCTCGACAACGCTTCAAGGGTTTGGGGTGGCCTCGACGACAACGCTCTTTTAACTTGGTAAATTTGGGTGGCCTCGAGAGAGTTTGTCGGGTAGGGGCGACGGGAGGGGGTAGGAGACCGACATCGTTTTTTTCTAGGGTTTGGCTGTCCTCGAGAGTTTTGGTCGAGCGAGAGGGCCGGGGGGTGCTCCCGTGGTATAAGTTATCACGGTCGAGAGGGGGTTATATCGACAACGACATACCCGATAAAAAATAAGAAAAGGAAGAAGAAGACAAAAAAAGAGGAGAAGAAGAAAAAATAGAAAATATTCTATTTTTTTCCTTTCTTCCTCTCCTCTTGTTTTTCCTTTTTTCCTCTTATTATTTATTTCTCCTCTTCTTCATCTTTTTCTTTTCCTTCTTCCTAAACTAAACATAAACTAAAATAATCCTAAAACTAAACGAAACTTCTCCTCCTCCTTTTTATTTCTTCTTCTTCTTTTTTTCATAGAATTTTATTTCTTCTTCTTCTTTTTTCATCCTAAAACTTTATGAACAAAATTACAACAAAAAATACAATAAAAATTCTATGAACAAAATAAAATTCTATGAACAAAATTACAACAGAAAAAAATCCTATGAACAAAATTACAATAAAATTCTATGAACAAAAAACAATAAAAATTCTACTGAACAAAATAAAATTCTTTGCATATGAACATACAAAAATTTGCATATTCTACAATATCATCATCGTATTATACAATAATATCACCAAAAATCCTAACTTTTGCATATGAACAGGGGCCTGCTTCATTGTTAGGGCGGGGGGCGGGCGGCGGCGTTAGGCGTCGGCGGCGTTGGCGGCGCTGGGGGCGGAGGAGAGGAGGAGGAGGAGGCGGCGGGCTCACACTGCAGTGAGCTGCGCCGAGGTCGGGCAGGGCGCTCGGCGTCTTGTGACGGTGAGTTCGGGGCAGGGCGCGTCGAGGTCGAGGCGGGGTGCGGCAAGGCCGGGGCAGGGGCGATGGCGACGCTGGAGACGGCAGACGGGGGCGGCAGCCTGGCGGCGTCAATGTCGTCGGCGTTGTCGGGGCGGCAACTGCGAGATGAGAAGTGAAAATTTTCACAAGTCCTGCTTATATACCCAGAGCATTGGTCCCGATTCGTGGCACTAACCGGTACCAATGCACCCTTTAATCCCGGTTGGTGCCACCAACCGTGACCAAATGGCGGGAATCGGCGGCCTTTGGTCCCGGTTGGTGGCACCAACCGGGACTAAAGGGAAGGCATTGGTACCGGTTGGTACTATGAACCGGGACCAATGCCCCCCTTTAGTTCCGGTTGGTGGCACCAACCGGGACCAAAGGCCCCGTGTTGCCCGCGTCACGGCCAAAACTTTAGTCCCACCTCGCTAGCTGAGAGAGCTCGAGAGTGGTTTATAAGCGCTGCTGCGCCAATCCTCTCGATCTCCTCTCAACTGCAGGCTTGCGGGCCTAATTTTTCACGATGTGCTTGTGGGCCTGCTGCGGGCCTGAATCCTGGCCCATGGTTGGGTTTCTAGTCGTATTCAGGCCGTGGTGGCCCAGTAGGTGGCACTTTTTTATTTTTTTTGTTGCTTTATTTATTTTATTTTGTTTCTACTTACAACAAAAAACTTACTGTTGCTATTTTTATTTAATGTATTAAAGTTTATTTATTTTACTTTTATAAAGTTTATTTTGTTGCTACTTATTTATATTATTAAAGTTTATTTTATTTTGTTTCCACTTATTTATTGTATTAAATTTTAATTTATTTTATTTTGTTTCTACTTATTTATTAAAGTTTATTTAATTTATTTATTAAAGTTTATTATGTTTCTACTTGTTTATTTTATTTTATTTTGTTTCTACTTATTTATTAAAGTTTATTTTGTTTCTTTCTGCTTTTCATGTTTTGAGCAGAAAATACTTTGATAATTTCAGTGGGATGAATTTTATATAGTTTTAGTTTAAAAAATACTAGAGGTTTTATAAAGGGATTTCATTTTTTTGAACTTATTTGAACTCCACAATTTTTCTGTGTTCAAAATGCACCATTCAAAGCCACATTATCAATTTTCAACCCTTTCTGACTTCATTTGTTATTTTTCATGCATTTACTGATTATTTTGAGTTATAAGACCCTGAAATTGAAAAGCATTTCAAATGAACTCTGAAAATATTGAAAGTTGGCATGGTATCATCATTTGACCCACATAGCATGTGCAAGAAAGTAGAGAGGGTTACGGAAAAAACTAGACGCACTTCGCGTACAAAACGGACAATCTCTTTCGAAGTATCAGGGTTTCATACGGAAACTCGTCTGTTACAAAGGGATTTCATTTTTTTTGAACTTATTTGAACTCCACAATTTTTCTGTTTTCAAAATGCACCATTCAAAGCCACATCATCAATTTTCAACCCTTTCTGACTTCATTTGTTATTTTTCATGCATTTACTGATTATTTTGAGCTATAAGACCCTGAAATTGAAAAGCATTTCAAATGAACTCTAAAAAGATTGAAAGTTGGCATGGTATCATCATTTGACCCACATAGCATGTGCAAGAAAGTAGAGAGGGTTACGGCAAAAACTGGATGCACTTCGTGTACAAAAAGGATAATCTCTTTCGAAGTATCAGGGTTTCATACGGAAACTCGTCTGTTACAAAGGGATTTCATTTATTTTAACTTATTTGAAATCCAGAGATTTACTGTGTTCAAAATGCACCATTCAAAGCCACATCATCAATTTTCAACCCTTTCTGACTTCATTTGTTATTTTTCATGCATTTACTGATTATTTTGAGCTGTAAGACCCTGAAATTGATAAGTTACCAAATTAATAGAAGTTCATCATGACATTAAAACCAAACTACATACAAAGTTCTTATTGAACAACATATAGCTCTCCAGAGCATCTAATTAAACCATACATTGAAATTATGTAAAACATTTCAATGCAACAAGAAATGCGATCATAATCACAACCAAGGTAACAATTGATCCAACTGCATAATGATACCAAGCCTCCGTATGAATGGCATATTTTTTAATCTTTCTAATCTTCAACCGCATTGCATCCATCTTGATCTTGTGATCATCGACGACATCCGCTTGCAACACCAATATCATCTTCTCCTCCTCAATTTTTTTACTTTTTCCTTCAAGTAATTGTTTTCTTCTTCAACTAAATTTAACCTCTCGACAATAGGGTCGGTTGGAATTTCCGGTTCAACCACCTCCTAGATAAATAAAATATATGTCACGTTGGTCGGCATAATTGTCATAAATAATAAATGAACCAAATAGTTATAAAAAGATATTATATACCACATCCGAATCATAGACAAGACGAGTGCCAACGGGGGCGGATACCAAAACTATCGCACTATATAATAACAAGGAATAATAAAAGTAAGAAAATTAGACAAGTATCTATCTAAAGTGAGAATTTTTTTTCTTTCAGAAAGAAGATAAGAACAAGAGGCTCACCACGGTGGTGCCGGCGACGAGATCGGCGCGGGTGATCGACGGCGGTGAAGACGGGGACGGGACGTGACGGACCGCTAAACCTGGACAAATCTCGGGGAAAATGGAGCTCGGAGGTCGAGTTTCAAGAGGAGAAAGATTAACTAGTGTGGCTCAGACATTTCATCGAACACCTCATGTGCATAGGAGGTGAGCTAGAGCACCCAAATGCCCTCCCCTCGCCGGCCAGAAAAAACATAGCACTGTGGAGTGCTCTGCCGTGGCAATGGGTATATATAGGAAACTCATTTGTCCCGGTTCATGGCCGAAACCGGTACCAATGGTTGTGGGCCAGGAGCGAGGCAGATTGGTCCCGGTTCGTGCCTAGAACCGGAACAAATGGGTCCCCACGAACCGGGACCAATGCCCACGAGGCCCCGGCCGGCCCCCTGGCCTAACGAACCGGGACGAATGCCCCGATGGGTCCCGGTTCGTGACTGAACCGGGACTAATGGGCTTGCCCTGCCCCCGAACCAAAGCCCTGTTTTCTACTAGTGCCCCTACGGTGGTGGAGCTGACCCTGGCTCGGTTAGTGATGCCGGGCTGTTCCTTGTCGCGGTTTGAACATTGCGAAGTTGGCAGTTGGCGGTGTCTCCTGGCATGGATGCCAGGGCGGCGGCCCTGGAAGGTTGTCTGCATTGTTGGATCTCCGGCGGGCATCATGACGGCAGCGATGGTTATGTCTCTTGGTCATCTAGGTGGCGAGAGGTATAGCAACGTGTGTCTCGGGCATGCTCTGCCTCTGGTCGTGGCGGTGCCCCGATCCGGATATGGGGTTCTGGACTCGTCATGCTACTCCTGAAGACCTTGTGATGGCACAAGGCCGGGAGCGGCCGAGCGAAAGCTTTGCGCTTTGTTGTCGATGATGGCAATGCTCGATGGCACCACTCTCTTCCTGAAGACATCGTTGTGGTCCTCGTCTCCGTGTCTGGGTTCCAGGTGAAAATCTAGTCCATGTGGACTCGGCAGCGGCGCCACTTTGAGGCGTTATTCCTCCTGGGTGCGTTGTCGTGGACCTTAGGTGTTTTAGGGCGTAGCGTAGTGATGTTGTTAGAGCTTCTTGTGTTATCTTTTGGTTCACTACAAGAAATATGTCAACTTGTGACCCTCACTATTGGCCGCTGAAAGGTCATTCTTTTTCATTTGCGACCTTTTTTGACAAAAAACAGAAGGTCAAAAGCTGGCGGTCGTAAACTAAAATTAACGACCTTCTGTAAAAGGTCGTTGGTTCTTCGACCAAAATTTTGGTCACTAGCAGCCTCCCCAGACCACGTAGGCATCCAGCGTGGCAAGATGATGTGGCACAAGAATCAGCCCGGTCCAATTCGGTTTTCTACATGGGCCTAGCCCAACAATTCGGCCTTTTTAATGTATTTTTTTCCTGTGCTTTTATTAGCTACATGGGTCTGGCCCAACAATTCAGCCTTTGATTTATTTGCATGGCCCTTTTAACAGCAGGTTTTATTTTTGATCATGTATTTTTCTGGGCCATCTCTTTGCTGGGCCTCTCATGTTTTTCCCTCAAAAATAATTGTCTAAAATAACTTAGGCCTAGCCCAGTTCCGAAAAAATTGATCCAATCCAAAAAAATATATTATGCCATTGACATTACGACACATCACACCACAAGCTATCTTGGGCCTAGCCCAGTTCTGATACATTTTCAAAGCGGAGTGCAATGTTATTATATTACAACCATTCATTCCAGCAATACTATTTGAGGCTGGCTGAGCTACTACTGACTGACTGCGGGCTAACTAAGTTTTTACAAAAGGTGAATCAGAAACCCAGCGCTACTGCATTTGCATGGCGCTGCTAAAATACTCCAGGATCGTGAAAAAAAATAGAACTAGCCTATCTGGTACTTCACAGCAACCAAACATGTAATCTGCTTAATGGAAAGATTTCTTCTCCAAGTCCCGCTTCTCCCTTAGCAATGACAGGCGGATGCAAAAGATCTGAGCATTCAAAAGAGAAGAAAAGGTATGTCACTGATAGAAGAAACATTACAGAGTACTTTTAAAATAAAAACTAAAGATACACCAGTATATTATCATTCTACTTATTATTATTTTTAACCAGATCATTCTACTTATATAGAATATGGCTATTCATCAAAATTGGGAATTGGACTGGCATATATGAAAAACTTAGCAGCAAACGAGCATGGAATGTTTCACATACATGACAAGGTTTAAAAACCATCATTTAAAGTTACAGCAGATCGAAGTTCCATTTGAGTATAAGGAATAACATTCGTATTCAATCAATAGTTCCTATTAAACTACCAGGTGCATGATTGAATTAAACATACACTAGCTATTCATCTTGCCATCTACTGTAACAGAGAAACTATGTCAAAGTTAATTCAGGTTTACTAATGTGTGTGTCACATGATACATGCATCAGGCATACGGACATCAAGCATTAGGCCCATATCTGTTCAGAAAGACAAGTACATACCTTTGTGTCGATGCAATGGATGGGGCTATAGTTGAACATATGGTCCGCACATCTTTGACACTGGACGTCGCATGTACTTGTCCATTTAGAAGTATGTCATGCAAAATGTTACACAAGCAGGTATTAGCATAAAGTAGAGCTTCTACAATACATGCAAGCTTTAGATATGAAGGACCAAGCAAACTATTCTTGAAAATATCTAAAGTTACAGAAAAGCATGTATTGGTCAATTAGCACGAACATGAGTAGATCACATAACTAAGTAATTCAAAATCCAGGAAAGAGAGAGCTCACCATGCCATAACTAGACACGTTCCAACATAAAATAAAAAACCATTATAGAGGTGTGACTTCAGGTACAAACATAGCAAGGCCACAACAGCGACACGGTCACTTAACTATAATGATTCTTCCTACCGTCATCCTTAGAAGTGAAAGCTTTTGCTAACCAGTCTATTACTTCATAATGTCATGGCATGTCAATATATTGAGTAAAATAAATATAGTACTCCCTCTGTAAACTAATATAAGAGCGTTTAGATTACTAAAATAGTGATCTAAACACTCTTATATTAGTTTACGGAGGGAGTAGTAGGTATGTAGGACAACAACATGCATTGCCCTTATCACACAAGAGGAGGCTCCCAATGTATCTACCAACAGGAATCTTAAAACACATCCATCAACTCTTTTCATTATCTTGGCCAAGTTAATACTCGCTCACTTAGCTATTGCATACCCACAAGTCAAAATAATACAGCACAACAACTAAACGACCTCGGGCATTGTGGATTCCGAGTCCAGTGACGAATGAACATGCAAGTTTCGTATATACCGAGGTTCTTGTCAAGGGTGCGGGTGAACTCATGGAGCGCCGGGGGCATCTTGAGGCGCTATTTGAGGATGCGGCGCTGGATGCGCACGACCTTGGCCCACTTGACGAACCGGTGGAGGTCCTTCTTTGGCAGCAGGGCGCCACCGATGCCGAACTGCTTCGGCCTCTTCTCAAACAGCGGGTTCACCACCTTGTCCTGCAACCACACACCAACGCAACCCAGTCAGATCACACGCGCCAGGACCGGGAGATTCCAAGAAGGTGTTATTTCTGCCATTTATTAATTACACATGCAACACTTATAATACCAATATAGTCAATTCCCACGAGCTAATTGATTAATATAACATTGTCATAGACCTAGCATGAAAGAGTCAAAACTTGTCTGACATATCATGAGTATACTTATAGCAAGCGTAAATGCAAAAGGCAATCTTCCGATGTGGCATAACTTGTACAAGTAGAAATCAGGTTCAATAGAGCTCATGCAGTCCTATGTGACGACCATCCAGAATGGATATTTAAAGCAATTTTGGTGTATAACAAACAACGCGCAAGCTCAATAGGTATATGTAATAACATTTCTTACAACGGATATGTAAACTTGTCTTACAAGGACACTAGGAGCACGATAACCGCCAGGATGAAGCAACACAAAATGGAACTAAGCCAGCACATGATGATGACACTACCAATCTAAGCTATTCAGTACTCACACAACATAAGTTTACAAGCATACAACTGCAGCATCACTAGAGCAACGACTCTAGGTGATCAATTACTATCTGTGTTGTTTTACAACACATCTGCCGACAATTTTACAAGCAGAGGATAGCACATACAAAGGCCACAAACAGATACATAATAATACAAGTAATCAGAATACAGCAGCAACAATTGCAATACCGCCATAGCATTGCAGGATAGAAATCACATAATACTAGTAGGCACACTATTTCAGTAGGAGAAACAAACAATATATTATATGATAAGAAAGGCATATATATCCTGAGTGTTGTCCATGGCGGCCATGGCTCAAAATCAAACGGAAAGACGACTATAGGAACGAAACACACAGGAGACGGGGGCTAGGAGGAGCGGAGCATCACCGTGGGGGTGCTGCTGGAGTCGATCGAGCCTGACACCGAACAAAGACGGCAGGAGGACACGTTGACGGAGATGGAGCTCTGTCCGCGAAGCAGACGAAGCAGGGGAGGCCATGGCGAGGAGGCAAACGCCGGCAACTCTTGGACTTGGGTGAGGCTTCGGCTCGGTGGCGCAGGAACGGCGAGGAGGGACTTGGCATCGGAGCGGCACGCTGCAAGGTCGGGGACGCGAGCGTCCATGGCGGCAGAGTGCACTATTTGAGACAAAGAGAGAAACTGAGATGTGTGAGAGAGAAAAAGGAGGAAGAAAGAGAGCACGGGAAGAAGGGTGGCACTCATCTGCTGGCTCCGGCAAGCTGTGGCTGGTGGTCGCCGGCGGCGGCGTGCAAAACCACAGGAGGAGCTCCTCTCGTGGGGCTCGGGTGCGGGGAATCGTGGGAGGAGGCTGCGAGGACGGGCACGCTCGGGCACTCGCTCGATCTCCTCGGGCGTAGAGGTGGTCGGGAGATGCGGGGAGGGGAGGGAGGAAGGCGAGGTCAGGGGTGGGTGGGAGAGGACTGGATCGGGAGGGGGCGGGTACGGGGAGGAGGCGGCGGCGGCGGCGGGGAGATTGGGAGCGGGGGGATGGATGGATCTGATCTAGGGTTTGGGCTGCGGGGGGGTTATCTCTTTTTTTTTCTGTAGATAGATGGATGGATGGATGAGGAATGGATATATGGATGGATGGATGGATGGGCGCCATGTCATCGATCCATGGGAAGAGTTTTGATTGGATCGAAAAAACAGTGATTTAAAATAGTTTCTAAGTACTAAAAATGAAGGATATTTGTGAAGTAACTATCAAAACTATTTTGCAAAAGGGCATCACACAAATTTTCACTCAAGTTAGACCACATTTTATGGATGAGCACCAATTTGTATGTATTTCTGATCTTTCTATCTATTTTTAATCATTTCTTGAGTGCCCAAAATGAGTTTTTTTGTGAAGGACCTATCATATATTTGTTGTGAAATTGGACCAAATAATTTTTATAAATTATTAGACCATATTTAATGTAAAATTTACCAAATGGTTGGGTGTCAAGAGTTTTGATGCACCTCTCGTGAAAAAGACAAATTTCTGCTAATTCTGCTCGAAGCGGGTCAAATTTGAACTGCACCTGCCTCATAGTTTGTGCTTTATTTTTTCCAAAAATCCTTTCTAGGTACATAAGTATCTATTTAATTAGAGAAACATCAAATGTTTCCCAAGATTCAACCACTAGATAGGAACAGTCAAGCCCACCGTTTTGACCGCTTTTTGAAACGGGCATAAAAAATTCAAAAAGATCAAAAAATTGGAAAACCTTCGCATTGTGTCAATATATGTGACCAAGTTTCCAGGAAAAATAATAAACTTGTAATACGGCAATATTTTAAAAAAGTGTTCACAGAAATGAGCTATCATGCATGAAGATTCATGGCTTTCAGGCCAAATGATCAATCTTATGGCCACATTCATGGCATAGTTTGTTCAAATGATCTCATATTGTGCACAAGGGTGCATATTGGAATGACAAACAATGTTGCCTAAGGAAGTTTTCATTTTCTTTGGAAGAAAAAACCATTTTCCATTTTTCGAGTGCCCAGAAGGAGGTTTTTTGTGAAGGACCTCCCAAATAATTGTTGCAAAATTGTACCAAATCATTTTCTAAAATACTAGGACATATTTAATGCACAATTGACCAAATGGTTGGGTATGAAAAGTTTTGATCCACCTCTCGTGAAAAAGACAAATTTCCGCTGATTCAGCAGGAAGCGGGTCAAATTTGAACTGCAGCTGCCTCATAGTTTGCTCTTTATTTTTTCCAAGAATCATTTTTAGGTACATAAGTATCTATTTAATCAGAGATACATCAAAAGTTTTTCAAGATTCAACCACTAGCTAGGAACGTTCAAGCCCGCCGTTTTGACCGCATTTTAAACGGGCATAAAAAATAAAAAAAATAAAAAAATTGGAAAACCTTCACCTTGTGTCAATATATGTGACCAAGTTTCCAGGAAAAATAATAAACTTGTAATACAGAAATTATTTTAAAAAAGTGTTCACATAAATGAGCTATCATGCATGAAGATTCATGGCTTTCAAGCCAAATGATCAATCTTATGGCCACATTCATGGCATAGTTTGTTCAAATGATCTCATATTGTGCACAAGGGTGCATCTTGGAATGACAAACAATGTTTCCTAAGGAAGTTTTCATTTTCTTTGGACGAAAAAACCATTTTCCATTTTTCGAGTGCCCAAAAGGAGGTTTTTTTGTGAAGGACCTCCCAAATAATTGTTGCAAAATTGTACCAAATTATTTTTCTAAAATACTAGGACATATTTAATGCAAAATTGACCAAATGGTTGGGTATCAAAAGTTTTGATCCACCTCTCGTGAAAAAGATAAGTTTCCGCTGATTCAGTAGGAAGTGGGTCAAATTTGAACTGCAGCTGCCTCATAGTTTGCTCTTTATTTTTTTCCAAAAATCATTTTTAGGTACATAAGTATCTATTTAATCAGAGAAACATCAAAAGTTTTTCAAGATTCAACCATTAGCTAGGAACGGTCAAGCCCACCGTTTTGACCGCATTTTGAAACGGGCATAAAAAATTCAAAAAAAATCAAAAAATTGGAAAACCTTTGCATTGTGTCAATATATGTGACCAAGTTTCCAGGAAAAATAATAAACTTGTAATAAGGCAATTATTTTAAAAAGGTGTTCACAGAAATGAGCTATCATGCATGAAGATTCATGGCTTTCAAGCCAAATGATCAATCTTATGGCCACATTCATGGCATAGTTTATTCAAATGATATCATATTGTGCACAAGGGTGCATCTTAGAATGGCAAACAATGTTGGCTAAGGAAGTTTTCATTTTCTTTGCATGGAAAATTCATTTTCCATTTTTCGTGTGCCCAAAATGAGGTTTTTTAAGGAACTACCAAATAATTGTTGCAAAAATGGACCAAATCAATTTTATAAAATACTAGTCCATGTTTAATGCATAATTGACAAAATGGTTGGGTGTAAACAAAAATTATCCACCTCTGGTGAAAAAGACAAATTTCCGCCGATTCAGTAGGAAGCGGGTCAAATTTGAACTGCGGCTGCCTTATAGTTTGCCCTTTATTTTTTCCAAAAATCATTTCAAGGTACATAAATATCTAAATAAGCATAAATACATGGTTTGGTGGTGATACTTTGAGGTTTGGGCGGTGGCCCAGGGCCCCAACTCCAAAGCGCGTAGACTCGCATGCCCGCCGCGTGGTCACCGCGTGACTGTGGTGTTGCCATGCGTTCTGGGAAGCCTAGGCATGTCTAGTAGGTTTGGCACTCCCCAGGTAGATGATTGGAAGAAAATAACAACAGAAGAATCTCACGAGGAGACCGAACAATGCTCAAACATGAATTAGCACCCAAGTGTTTGATTAGTGGTACGGGAAATGCACATGGCCAATGGGCCTGAGTTTTGGCCGAGGATGATCATCTACTAAGGACACTATCTTGGAAAATTTGCAGCTCAAATGGAGGAGCCTAGGTGTCACTTGCTTTGCAACGTACTACACTGGACAAAATTATGAATGTTGAAGCCACACTCACATGTATTGTTAGATGGGGCTCAAATTTTGTGGAGAGCAATGATTTGGGAATATAGAAGATGTGGCAAAAATTCAGCTCATTACGATATGCCTAGCTAGTACTTCCTTCACAACAGTTCGAGCTGAACAAAAACTTTAGAAATTTGCCGAGGAAGATTTACCAGGAAAATGGTGTTGAATATTGTCATGAGGCAATGATTTGGATAGTAAAGAATGCCCAATTTTTTTGGGAATTTTGGGAATGACAGAAATATAGGTTGCTTCACAACCTAGGGCAAAAATTAACACATGGACATGACACATAGGCAAAACTGATGAGGTGGCGCCTAGTCATAGCAATAAGTACCAATGCATCCACATTCACAACCTCATGACCATTTATATTGGTTGTAATCAGGTAGAAATAAGGTCATTGGCCACTCTTGTCTGCTTTGTGACCATTTGGTGTAAACAATTTCAGGGTTTGAGCCCTTCCAAGCGAAATGGCCGTGGATTTATGACCAATTCAGCTGGGGTCACTAAGAGAAGGTCACAAGTTGACATATTTCTTGTAGTGGTTGCGTGGTCGCTTGTCAGCGCAATCCATGTATTCAAGGATTGGCTTTGTAAGAGGGACTCCTCGCTATCTTATATCGTTCGGCCATGTACTTTGTTCGGTTGTTGCTTTATATATAAAGCAGAGGAAAAGCCTATTTCAAGATGTTTTATAAATCAACATTCGATAGCTCAGTAGAAGATCTACTTGGTTCAAGCTCAAAATAAAGTAAAATAAAATAAAAAGAATATCTAGTCGGTTGTTTTACAAACAGTTCTCATTTGTTTTCCAAATAATCAAACTCACAAATTGCAGCCACCATAGAACCCACCGGCGGAAGCATTGAGTGGAACATTGGTGCCTACAGCTAGTTAACCCAGTCTACACATCCACTAGTACACATCCGGCCGGTTAGACACTCAAACGTTGCTAGGTTCACAATGATGGTCGATCTAGGTACAAGAGAGGGTTTATTCTCCACCGTGCGATGTGATGGTGGTTTGGTTTGCTCCAATCTCCCATGCTCAAGTTAATTTGAGCACCTGTTGGCCATGGGACATACCACATGAGCTTGTTCGTGACAGATTCTTCTTCAAGGGATGGCTAACCAGATTGTTTCTCTCGTGTGGATGGTGAGTTAATAGAACAACAAACCTAAATTGCGGGAGGAAGGGCTGGTCAGCTGGCTAGCATGCCTGGCATGCTTCACCCAATTGAGTGAATGCAATACATATGAGGATGGGTCATGCATGTTTGCTTGTTTTGCCTGTCATGCATCTCATTGGTCTTTTTTTTCTAAGTGCACTTTGGAAATAGTTTCCAGTAAATGAAATAAGCATGTGACTGGCCGCATGTACAACAGACATACAACACACATGACTGCGTGTACACCATAAAACAAAACAAACTAATGTGATCATCAACCTCAAAATATTCCTCTTAAACCCCCCCTCAGAAACAGAACCAACTAGCAGTTTGATGTTTAGGATGAGGCTGACGCGTCGACTGATCAGTCGGCTGGCCCGATCCACACATATTTAAACATGCCTAGCCGTTGAATGGGCCAACACAATAGACATGCAAGAGACAGACTTTGTTTCGTTTCTTCCTGTCGGAGCAACGAGGCGCACACAACGTACACTTTGCTCCATTCCCCCGTCGCAGCAGGGCGCCGAATGTCGATGTCTTCACAACACGGGAGATGCTCCCGGAACACCAGCTGCAGCATCAGCAACAGATCCATGCACCGACATCATTGCAGCAACGTCAACCTCTCCCAGCACAGACGACCCCCACAATACTGGACACAACATCTAGTTGCAAACCATCGGTGCCCCCTTGCGAATAATGCAACACGCTTGAATGTGGATTCCATCACATAAAGAGAGTTGTGATGATCGACCTTGACCCAGCTCTGATGCATTATTGGCCAACAACTTCTTGAGTCCATATGAGGTCCATTATTGGCCAACAACTTCTTGAGTCCATATGAGGTCCTTGGTTGCAGGTAGGTCAAGCATTGGGTTGGAGTCCCCCTACGTGCCTTCGTTGGGATAAGTATCTTGTCAGTCCCAGCCAACACGCTCGCCTGAATTTTACAAATTGTGTTTTGCAAATTATATCGGTGACCCTAAATGTTTATTGTTGATAAATAACAACTATCTATTTTCTATTTCGTCACCTCCAAAAAAAATATCGGCATAAGCAAAATTCTATAAAAGGAACATCATAGGCATATGAGTTCAATGAGGGTGAATTTCTCTAACCACGTCCAGGAGGCCGGTATTTTAAGAAATGGCATTTTCATGGAAGTTTAAAAATTCCTAAGTTTTTCTCCACTGACACATACATATGTTCTCTTTTCAAAAATTTCTAAAAAACTTTATTGCATGGTACTTAATAAATACTTGAGGATGGATTCAAAACATATATAGCACAATATTTGATATATACTTGACATGGAGAATGGATTCAAAACATTGCATGATGTTTGATAAATGAACATTCCATAATTTAACAGAAGATCTACTTGGTTCAAGCTCAGAAATAATAAAATAAATGAAGATCTAATTAGATATTTTCAAAACAAATCTTTGTTGTTTTTCAAATAAGCTCACAAATTGCAACCACCATAGAACCCACCGGTTGAAGCATTGAGTACAACGTTGGTTCCTACAGTTAGCCCGATAGACAATACTAACATGGAGGCAAGTCCATTACATAAGGATACACCTCAGTTATCATATCTAAATACATAGATTTTTTGGGACTTTTGGTTTTCAACCGGAATGTGTAAAGCACCCGTAAAACACTAAACTTAATAATCTATTCGTTCCTTCACAGGTCTTGAGCCAGTTAGTTTCTCTTGCTGGTGTCCTCAACCCAATCTACACATCCACTGGTATACATCTGATTTGACACTCAAACCTGGCTAGGTTCACAATGATGGTTGATCTAAAGTATGACTACATTTCGTTAAAGGTACAACTGGGTTGTTCCTCTCCAATGAGAGTGAGATTGTGGTTTGTTTTGCTCCAATGCCCTACACTCAGCTTAATTTGAGCACCTGTTTTTTTTGCGGGAGAATTTTGAGCACCTGTTGGCCATGGGCCATGCCACACGAGCCTGTTCGTGACAGTTTTGTCTTCAAGGGATGGCTAACTAGATTGTTTCTCTCATGTGGATGTTGATTTAATAGAACAACAAACCATGCTTATATATATTGCGGGTGGAAGAGCTGGTTAGCTGGCTAGCTAGCCTGGCATGCTTTACCCAATTGAGCAAATGCAGTACATATGAGGATGGGTCATGCATGTCTCCTGCTCCTGACATGCATCTCATTGGTCTTTCATTTTTTTCCACACTGCACTTTTTAATCCGTCTTCAGTAAATGAACAAAGCACGTGGCTGGCTCAACACGGCACCCGCAAGGTATGGGTATGGGTAATGTGTTCCCAAACCTGCACTCGTCTCAGTATTTTCCGCCCAAACCCAAACCCATACCCGTACCCGAACATCGATGACACTCCCACAAACCGACCACAGCATCGGCGGCTGTTCCCAAAGCACCGGCATCATCGCAACACTACTAAGCTGCCGCAACATCAACTGCAACATCGATGACTCCTGCAGCACAGACCACAACACCCAAATGGAAATCACTGGTGTCCCTCGCAGCACGGTATACGCCGGTCGGGGTCATCGCAGTGTCATCGGTTCCCTTGTTTGCGGGGCTGTAGCACTCAAGGTGGAAGTTTCCAGCGGCACCGCCGCTGCAGCATGCTGTAGCTACACCATTCTCACAGAAGTGCATGCCGATGTCCCTGCAACACTAGGGAAGGCCCTTTAAACACTGTTGTCCCGGCTGCAGCAACATTTGAGAGAGCGATGCCCGAGCTTCAACACCGGCTTCGACCTTGCAGCTGACGGCGGCACATCAACAATAGTGTTTCTCCTGACTGGCCATGGTGACAACATCGTGAGGCGTGCACGTCAAGCTTGCTGCATCGGTGCCCAGCCGGTGGGTACAGTGCATCTTCCATTGCAGCATCAATGTCCCCTCGTTGGCCATGAGATCACCATCTTTGGTCAAGCCTTGGCGAATATTATAGAAGCCATGAGAAGACCACCGTGGTCCGTGGACACAAGACAACATATATGAGCATGGGTCGTGCGGATGACTATTGGAGCAGCAAATGGTGGGACGCCCGTGGAGCTTTGGCAGCAATGTTTGGGTAGTTTTGTCTATGGCTGAGAGATACGATATGGAGAGAGGAAGGAGGCGAAGAGGGACCCCGTTGGGATGGGTGCGTGAAGAAACAAGTGCCTCTCGTGTCTCCTGTAACCGCTAGAGATATAGTACGTTAGAAAGGGAATGGCAGTGAGTGGGCCCTGTGACGATGTGACGGATTTCTACCAGAAATTAGCAAGATGTAGAAATTAGCCAGTATTTTAAGTGTTTTACTTAGGATAGTTCTGGAACCCTTAGCCCGCTAGGGCTATATGTCGCCTACCTATTCCTAATAGGAATCTCCTGTCGACATCTAGCGAGCCGACCTAGTAGTAAGATTGGTTCGCTGCGCATTGTAGGTTCATTCAAGTCTATTTTACAATTTTGTCTTGTTTGTTTTATTTTGTTTATCCAATGGTTTTATTTGTTTTTCACCGGTTTCTTTTGGTTTTTCTTTTTTCCCTTCATTTTAGTTTAGTTTTCTTCGTTTTCTCACTGGTCTTTTTAGTTTTTTCTTTCTTTCTTTGTTTTCCTTCATGTTTTTCTGCGTTCCTTGTTTTTTTGTCGGTCTACTTTTCAAAAAAATAAAAGGAAGATGAAAATGGAGGGAGCCTATACTTGAAAGTTCTTTGCCAAGATATAATTAATTAGCAATTTAACATCCTTTACCGAGGAACAACAAGCAAAACATTGCACTCCTAATCACCTGTATACCTACACACTCTTAGTCATATATGTGTGGCGCTCTTCATGGGTTTTCAGCATCTTGGGCACAGGTATGGCAGCAAGACGATCAAGGGACTTATACATGTGGAATGGTGGTGTGGGTTGTGTGAGTGGTGTATTGGTGGTGGCTTACCTCGAGTACATGAAGGTTAAGCGCAGAAGAGATGGCGCACATGACTTTACGCACAAATTTGTGCGTGGCAACACCGAGGAAAACGATTCAGTTGATCTTCTGCAGTCCGATAGGTTATACATAAAACTGGAGTTGGTCGCGTGGATCAATGGAAGTGCAGGTTGAGCCGCTCAAAGGATGAATATACCCTTTACTATATACAGTATTTGTAGTACATATCAACATAATGGATTTTAGTTCAGATTCTATATAGATAGAACAAAGTGAAGATATAATATACATCTTGAGGAAGAAAGATTTTAGTGAAAGCGGTTCATTAATAGAAGTTCTAGAAACTCCTCTTTCACTGCGGGAGAGGTCTTATCACGCCACAGGATGTAGAACAGTTGCTCTGTTTCTCATCATTTTGAGCCTAGGTCATGTTATTTTTCTTAATTTTCTAACTTCTTAAAGAGAAGATTACTCTTTCTTACATGTCCAAAAATAATCACACGATGCATTTTGTTTCATACACAGTAAATCTTATCATCGGTCCATCACATACAGTAATGTGAAGCTGTTAACACACATATCTGTACAATTTTGGTATATACTCCCTCTGTAAAGAAATATAAGGGCGTTTATAGATCACTAGTAATCTAAACACCCTTATATTTCTTTATAGAGAGAGTACTTCAGAGATAAGATCGTTCCTTCTTGCATGTCCAACTTTTGCCTTTTCAACTTTTTGGTTCAGTATGGTACATTCAAATCATATATGCATTAGGTACTTTGCACCAACAAAACCTGGCCCACTGTTAAGGCCGATCGCACCCTGAAATGCCTACTCACCATATGTGATTAACTGATACCCTGTTATTCCAAATTACCATAAATGCATAGCTTTAGGTTAAGCGCACTTGCTGCTTTTCGCCCGTTCCAACGTGCAGATCTGTCACAAGGTAGCTGTTTACTTGCCCTTTGACCCTTGGGGATTGTCCATTACGATGATGAGCGGGACCTCCTCTGCTCGAGGCAAACCAAAAATCTATAGATTCCAAGCAAACCAAATCAGGTACTCAAATCCCTCCTTTTGCTGTTGTGCCCTTACTATATTCCTTTCGTCCACAGGGACATCAAACTGCATGTTAGGTCTATTGTTTCACTAGTAGTTAGGTATTCCTAATTTCCCATTCAGATCTGGATCTTTGGTAGTTGGCTTACCCCCTTGTTGGGAAACTAGCGTTAGTTGTGTTGCCAGGAAAAGGGAGAAAAATAAGCAGCATTGCTGTGACCCTTTGTCATTAGGAATCTGAAGTTTCCTTACCTCTCTCATTTGGAGGGCCTTCAGATAAAAGGCAAAAGTTCATCTAGTTTAATCTCTTATTCTCGTATAGTGTTTATCATCGATTGCACTACTAGTGGAACTGTGGAAGGTACTATGGAAAGAGCTCGAGTTTAATCCTCATGGGCCCAAGGAATCAGCTAGTTGTAGATTCATAAGAACATGAAGATAAGGATGGATCTCATCGGCTTCAGAAGCTGAAAACGTATTGACAAGCCATTAAATAAAAAGCAGCACTGTTGTTTACACCTGTTCATTTTTCCCGAGGGCGGATTCAAAGCAATGCCTCATATATTTGATAAATCCTTGACTATGGGTTCAGAAATCAGAACATTGCACTATCTTTCATAAATAAACATTTCATAGCTCACATAAGATCTAATGGGTTTGTTTTCAAGACAATCCTTCTTAATTGTGTCACAAATTTTAATAGCTGTAGAACACAACTAGCTGAAGCATTGAGTGCAGCATCGATGCATACAGTTAGCCTCAACAGAAAAAAAGAAGCTAATATGGTGTCCAGACCACAAATCAAGTGCACTACAAAATCTACATCTCAGATCCAAGTTTATACCTTTCAGACTTTTGGTTTTCCACGGAGATGTTCAAATCACATGTTAGACCTAGATTGAATAAGCTTCCTCAACATAATTCAGATATCCACCGCAAAATTTCCAATTCAAAAAACGAGTCGCCCATGTAGGTATACCAATATTTTGGTACATGAACAACGATGAGGCCTCATCGCCACTAGATGTGATTGTGGTTTGGTTTGCTCCAATATCCCAGGCTCAAGTTAATTTAAACACTTATTGGCTATGGGCCATGACACATGAGCTTGTTCGTGACAACTTTTCTTCAAGGGCCGGCTAACTAGAGGTTCTTCTGTCCAGTGGGTGGTGAATTAATACCTTATATAGTAGCGGTAGAACAACAAACCAGCCTAGCCAGATGTGTGCATAACATATGTAAGGTATGATATGCATGCAGTTTACCCGAATTAACCGATTGCAGTACATATGGGGACCGGCCATGCATGCTGTTTGTTTTGCCTTGTGTTGTTGCCGAGCTTCGTGGTCTCTCTTTCAAATCCACACATGCTAAAATTGGTGCTGTAGCATTTACATTCACTTCTATGCAGCTGGTAAATGCTTACCTTTGACCACACCGAGCATAGAACGGAGAAATTCTATCAACAAATAGAATCATGTGGGAATATCTGCATACCTACACCGGTAGGAGTGCTTTGGTAGCCGGTGAAGTGAAGAAGAGATGGCGTTGATGGCCTTACCCACAAATCTGTGTTTGGCAACACCAAGATGATTGATTTGATCTTCTTTAGTCCGTTAGGTTCGACAGTAAAATGGACTCTGGTTCGCCTGGATCGATGGAAATGCATGCAGCTTGAGCCACTCAAAGGATGAATATACCTTTTTATATTTGTATTACATAATAGTATATCGACATAAAGGATTTTAGTTCAGATTCTGTATAGATAGAACAAAGTGAAGATATACTATACATCTCAAGGTAGAATGTGGCTTTACTTGAAGTTCTCAATTGATACAAGGAGTTGGAGGAACTCTTTGACTGCTGGAGAGGTATCTATAGAATACGTCATCTTCTTTTTCTTAGTTTGTTAACTTAGTGACTAGTATGTATTGTACAATTTTGGTATCTACTTCAAAAAGAACATTACACCTTGCTACATGTCCAGATTATCATACGAGCCATTTGTCTGTGAGATACCTACAGTTGTCTTACATGTTTTAATTTCCCCCTTTGCAATATTTAGATTCACTGTGGTAAACGCCGAACTCATACACATTTGGTAATTTGGTAGCAAGAAAAACTAGCCCAATGTTAGGCTGATGGGACCCTGGTAAGCCTACTTAACAGATGTGATTAACTGATAACCAAGCAAACCAAATATATTGCGTTTACGATGACGAGCTGGACATCCTCTGCTCCAAGCAAACCAAATCAGGTATCGAAATCTCTCCTTGTGCTGTTGTGGTGTGCCTTTAATATATTGCGTTTAGTGACATGGACATCAGACTGCATGTTAGGCCTATTGTTTTACTAGTAGTTAGGTATTCCTAATTTCCCATTCTGATCTAAATCTTTTTGTAGGTGGCTTACCACCCTGTTGTAAAGCAGCAGTAGGTGTGTAGCCAGGCAGAGGGACAAAAAATAAGCAGCACTACATCTGTCCCTTTGTCCTTAGAATCCGAGTCTTCTTTTCTCTCTCAGTTAGTAGGGATTCAGGGAAATGGGAAGTTAATATAGTTTAGAAGCAATTTTGTCTATTCTTGTTGCTCAGGCTGACAATTCTGTAGATTGCTTGCTTAGACATGGATTGCTAGTAGTGGTGGGTAAGTACGGTAAATAGAGCTCCAGTTTAATTCTCATGGACCAGATGAATCTGCTGGCCGTAGATGCATCTGAACATGGACATAAAGATCTCGTCATCTTCAGGAGCTGAGAATATATCAAGCCATAAAAAAAGCAGCAGTGTTCTTTGCACCTGTCCCTTTGAGAAGCCTCCAGCCAAATTGGATAAATATAATCGACTATGGGTTCAAAATATTGCACAATATATATTTGATTAATACTTGACAAATGGCAATGAATCCAAAACATTGCACAATGCTGGTAAACAAATATTGCACTACTCAACGGAAGATCTAATCGGTTTGTTTCCAAAATAATACTTTTGGTTTCCCACAGAGATCTTCAAACCACATCCTACACCTAGACTGAGTAAGCTTCCTTATCTTAATTCAGACATCCGCCATAACATTACTTATTTGATACACATGCTTTCCATGGCAGTATAACTACATCTATGTACATGTACAAATGCCCGCCGCCGCCGCCTGTAGATGTGACTGAAGTTTGGTTTGCTCCCATCTCCCACACTAATTTGGACACTTATTTTTCCAATGAGCTTGTTCGTGACAGATCCATTTCAAGGACTAGTTGGCTAACTAGGTTGGATCGTGTGATACCTTATATAGAAGCCCTAGAACAAGAAACCATACATATAGTTAGCCTGCCTAACCAAATGTTAGCACTGATTAGGTATGTATATGCATGCATTTTACCTGAATTGACCGAATGCAGTACATTTGGCCACCGGTCTTGCATGTCTGCTTGCTTTGCCGGTCAATATGTCTTGCATCATCGCATCGGTCTCTCATTTTCTTAGTCCCCTTTTGCATCGGTGTTCGATAAACAAACTAAGTATGTATGGCCTACACGTACATGCAACACGCATGAATGTGGACTCCATCACACAAAGAGAGTAATGCGATGATCAATATTGGTCCTAGCTCGGATGCACAATTGGCCTACAACTTCGTGACTCCATATCAGCTCGGTCACGATGTAGTGTCACAGCAAGGACTGTGTTGTACTACCGTATGTGCCTTGATAGTACTTGATAAATGCTCGAGGATAGATTCAAAACGTTGCACAATATTTGATAAAGAGCTTTGCTACACCTATGTAGACATTATTACGTAACTTACGAAGAGGATGACCTGGCCTGTTTTGGTTGGAAGTTAAGAAGGCCCAGGCCCACCCCGTGAAAATCAGGGGGGGCCGATATTTGGTTGAGGCAGGTCAGAACGTAACTTTACGTACTAAAATTACGTAGGTCTAGCATTTTTTTTTGATAAATGGACATTATGTAGCCGAGCAGAAGAACTAATTAATCGGTTTGTTCTCGAATCAATCCTCAATTGTTTCCCAGAAAGGCTCACAAATGGTAACCACTGTAGAATCCATCGGCTGAAGCATTGAGTACAACACTGATGCCTATGGTTAGCCGTGATACACCAAGCTAATATGGTGGCAGGTCACAACTCACAAAGGCAAATCTATTACAGAAGCTCCATCTCGGTTATCAAATACAAGTATACTTTTGAGACTTCAAGTTTTCCACATAGATGTATAAGCCACTGTAAGGACTACACTAAATAATCTTCCTTTCCTTGATATATCTTGACACAGTTAGTTTCTCTTGCCGGTGTCCTCAGTCTTGATATGATGTGACATTCAAACATAGCTAGGTTGATATGATCGTTGATCTAAGGACGAATACATTGAGGCATAGGTACAAGCGGCTAGTCCCTCCATCCTGAGATGTGATTGTGATTTGGTTTGCTCCAATCTCCTATGCTCTGAGCACCTGTTGGCCATGGGCCATACCACACGAGGTTCTTCTTGAAAGTTTCATCTTGACGGGATTGCTAACTAGATTGTGTTCTCTCGTGTGGATGGTGAGTTAATAGAACAACAAACGGTACTTATATGAGGATGGGTCATGCATGTCTCATGGTTTGTTTTGCCTGTCATGCATCTCATTGGTCTATCATTTTCCCCCTCGGCGCACTTTTGAATCCGTCTCCGGTAAATGAACAAAGCATGTGTGGCTGGCCAATGTGTACAACAGACATAGAACACGAACGAATGCGTGTATACCATGAAACACAACAGACTATTGTGATCATCAACCTAAAAAATTCCTCTTAAAAAGCCCCTAAAAAAGTACCAACTAATGGTTTGATGGTTAGGTCAGGGCTGGCGCCTCACGGACACGTAATTAGTCGGTTTCATTAATCGGCTGGCTAGACCGATCTGAACGTGCCTAGCCATCAGATGGGCTAGTGCAACAAGCATGCAAGAGAAAGACTTTGCTTCGTTTCTCCCTATCGCAGCAACACGCACGCACAACATACATTTTACTTTGTTCTCCCTGTCGTGGCGAATAGCCTGTGTCTTCGCACCATCGGTGACGCTCCCACAACACCGGTCGCAGCATCGGCGGTTGCTCCGCTGCAACATTGGTGACCTCCCGGAGCATCGCTGCAACACAGATGACTCCCGCAACACTCCCACAACACCCAATTGGAAACCACTAGAGCCCCTTGCAGCATGGCGGACATCGGCTGGGGTCATATGATGCGGAGCATCCCTCACTCATTCCCATGGACGCACCTACATCTTCCTCAATACCACGTGGATCCATGACTCGAGCCCGAGCTAAGGCTATTGAAGATAAGGTGAACTCGCTCCTCTCCGAACTTCCTTCTCCTACTCACGAGACATGGCTACTACCTCATTCGGAAACTCTGTTTGTGATCAGGTGCCTGGAAACGAGCCACAAAACAACTACATACAAGAGCCAAGACGACGAGGACCCCAAGCATGATGGACAACAAGAAGAGCTGCAGCAGAAGCTACAGGCATCGGACGTCCGACGCTACCCGGACGTCCGACGAGTTCCAGGACCCGGACGACCGGACTCTCCGGACGTCCGGCACTTTGCCGCCCGAACCAAAACTACGAAAGACCGAAGCCTCCGGACGTCCGGCCGACGCACGCCCGAACCGAATCTACGGACGACCGACGACTTCCGGACGTCCGGACCGTCACGAAGCTCCGGACGACCGACCCCCTCCGGACATCCGACGTGCCCACGACAGAGCTGATTCTACGGACGCCCGAGCCCGACCGGACGTCCGGACCGTCCCGAGCCTCCGGACGTCCGACGCCTGTGTGTTGACTTCGTTTGGGGCCGCAGCCCTTGTACCCCTTCGCCCCCTAGACTATATATACTCTTTCTTCCCCACCTTTCTAGGGTTAGCACTGGTTTAGCTCATGTTTGTGTGAGAGCCTTGCTCATCCACTTGGTTACTTCTCCTCGGAGCTCAGGACCTCTACGGAGAAGATCCCCCAAGCGGATTCAAGACCCCCTTCTAGGGTGGACCCCATCAAGACCTCCTCTCGGAGAAGAACGACTACTCATGTATCCTTACCTTTGTTGATTGTGGATCATATGTATCTCTTTGTGTTCGGTGATCTAGCACTTGTGTGATTGATTCCTTGTTGGTTGAGTGATTTCTCTCTCGTTTCCTCCGTGTTCCCCTTTGTGCATCCGCGTGTTCTTCGTGATTCCCCGTAGGATCCACTCCAAACGTGAAAGATCGTCCACATAGGGTTCCGCCCTACATCATCTTGGTATCATGAGCCACGTTGATCACGTTTTTGGAGCCCCTACCCCTCTTTTTCTAGCTTGATTTTGTTGTTTTTGTCCTAAATCCGAAAATTCCCCACTAAAAATAGCCTCAATTTTTTTTGTAATTTGTTTGTGAGTTGAGATTTTGTTGGATTTGGTCCATGGATTTGAGTTGCTACGTGTGGATCTAGCTTTTCCCACCCTTTTCCATCCACCAAATCACTCGATTTCGACCTCATCATTTTCTTCTTCTTCCCGAAATCTCGCAGTTCATCCCGAGCCCGATTTTCGCCCAGGCTCCGGACGACCGGAAAAGGTCGGACGTCAGACGACGACCGGACGACCGTAAAAGCCCGGACGTCCGTAAAACCCTGACGAATCTGAACTTTGTCAGTTCGCCACCACCACAACCCCAAATTCCACCACCTCTTCCAAACCCACATACACCACCGTCTTCCCCGATACATCCTATGACGATTTTGCCACATTTTGGTCCTTGAGATTTTGAGTTGTGATTGCCGTGTCCTTTTGTGTTTCGGCTATCTAGGTACGGTTCGATTTCATCATCACCACGGCTCAACTTGGCAAGGGTCTCATCATCGCCAAGGACGGTAACTTCGACGACATCTTTTTCATACCTTGCAATTGCATTGATACCCACATGGCCTTATTTTTGCGTAGCTTACCCATCGAGACTAGCCATTGAGTATTGCCGGCAACGTGACTTGTGCACATTAGTGATCATACTCCATAGCATACATACCATACCACCGCGATGCATATCTTGGGATCCATTTGTGTGTCACAAAGTTGTCTTTGCATACACAATTGCTATCTTGGTTCGTGAAGTTTTGCATGAGAAAAGAGCTCAAAAGTGAAAGAGCCACACAAGCTTTTAAGCAAAGAGTAAAGATAAGCAAAGAGCTTATGAGCAAGAACCATAGCATCATACTACATTAAGATTGTCATATTGGATCATCTTGGATCATAGCACCGAAATACCATACATATAGCATACGTGGGATAGAGATAGTTGCATTTTTGCATAGTAGGTTGTGCACAAGTTCCGTATCCGCCTATTGTGCAATCGTGCTAGCGTCTCTCTAGTATTGTGCAACAAGAGCATCTTCGTGGATTCCACATTTTGGCTCACTTTTGGTTTGCACAATCCCACTTATCTATTTACGTGTGTGTTTCCGTGTACCACTATTTGCTTGGTCTACTTGTTGCATTTGCAAATTTGTGTACCTTTTCCAACATTATTGACGCTCACTTACAATTGCATCAAATTATGTGCCACCAAGCTCCACCATAAGCTTTTATTTGTGTAGGTGTGAGAACCAACAAGGATTGGTACCAATAGTGCTATTTGTTCACAAAACATAGACACCCATCAATTGAAATATTGAGTACAACATTGATGTCTACAGTTAGCACTGATGCACAAAGGCAATTCGGTGAGCATACCACCAATAAGTACATTATAGAAGCTAAATTCAGATCAAAGTATATTTTCGATACTTTGGGTTGCCAGCGAGATGTTAGAACCACCTATCTAACCTAAACTGAATAAGATTCTCAACTTAATTTAGACATCTACTACAACCCTTTTGATGTAGATCTCAAACCTAGCTAGGTTCTGATGGATCATCGTTCTAAGTATGAGCAAATTTTGGTATAAGTTTTTTTTCGAAAAGGAGGATTACCCTTGGCCTCTACATCAAGCGATGCAAACAGCCATATTTATTAATTATTTATCAGAAACTGACAAAGTAGATACATGGATTAATCTAAAGTCACCTTCCTTACGACCTCAATCACTACACCTACAAGTCTCATGTAGTGCCCTGGCGCATCCAGGCACACCATCTAATTCGGTGGCTGCCTGACAACGAGCCGAGAACACCAACCGGTGTACCAAACTCTCAGCACACACTGCTTGCGCACACGGAGGAATCTGCCGCCGCCATCTTCCACCGTCTCATCTTTATGAGAGATCAACGCATATGCCTTGCCAGACCCATGTGTCGTCGATGCCACCACGACACCAAACAACGCCACCATCCTGCGCGCGTCCATGAACACGCGACCATCGCTGAGACCCTGCTGTTGTCAATGCGTCAGATGTCTCGCTGTGACCCTGCTCGGTTTCTGATGTATGCTCCAAAATACAAATATTTCTTTTCTTCTTTTATTTAGGTTCTACAATATATATATGTGTGTGTTTCTACTATGCGTTCGTCATAGTAGAATCTCATGGGGGTAATAATTTATGGCAGTACATCCATGCGATGGCGATCAATCAGACGTTGTGAGTACCAGTTGCGTCGCATGGCCATTCGAGCACACGTGCAAGACGGCGAGAAGTCGAGAACCGAGCTTATGCTGACATGTAGAGAATGACGATTCTTGCCGATGTCCAGATTCCATGATGTACGTACCAGTACTACACATGCATGGTTGCATGCCAGCTAGTTCCAATTGGACCTGCTTAGATCCAACTTTATTGTGTACAGTAGCATGTATATGCATACAGTTTGTGATAAATACTCTTAAAAGAATGCAGTATTTACCAGTTGAAAAAATGGTATAATACTCCTTCAAGATTGCAGTATATCTATTAAAATCGTGCAGTATATTGTGTTAAAAAAAAATTGTGCAGTATATACTGCTTGAAAAATCGTGCAACATATGCATACCCCTTCCAAAATGCAGTATATGGCCAATGAAAAATTACATTTTATCCCTCAAAATGCAGTATATAGCCATTGAAAAAATGCAGCATTTATCAGTTGAAAAATAGTGTATAGTACTCCTTCAGGAATGCAGTATATATCCATTAAAAATCTGCAGTATATACTCCTTGAAAAACAGTGCATCACCCATTTCAAAATGCACTATATGGCCATTGAAAAAATGTAGCTTATCCCTCAAAATGTAGTATATAGCCATTGATTTTTTTTTTTGCAGTTTATACCTATTGAATTTTTTTTGCAGTTTATACCCTTCAAAAATCATGCAGTATTTACTCCTTTTTTTAGAAATCTAGTATATACTCCTTGAAAATATAATATACTGACCTGCAAAAAAGAAAATATAATATACTGGCTAACAAAAGTGTATGTACTAATTCACAAAAGTATATATATATTATTTTCTCTAATCTTCACGAAAATATGTGTTATATGCAACCTCACAAAATGTAGTACATACACCCCTCACAAAAATGTAGTATATATTGGAACGTAAAAAATTGTATGTACTCAGACTCGTTGGAAAAAGGTATCAATGAGCCATGTGGTCTACTATTTTAAAAAAATGTTCTATGGATCCAAAAGCATGCACACGCCTTTCTTGCATATTACCACCCCTTAATTATAGGATCAGACAACCACATGCACACGGTGGCTACTGCATGCATCATTTTTTTTCTGTTAACGCATGGGAGTATGTACTCCTGGGAGTACAAAATAGGTGTCCTATAGAGAGAGCTTTGGCTCCTCAACAAATGCATCGGAGGGGCATATATAGGCACGAGCACATAGTTACTCGAGATGCACATGAACATGATGAGGTCTGAAGTGCGTGAGTATATCACAATATCACATAACTATTCCCACAAGAGATTGGGTTTCTAGTCCTATGCAGGCCGTGGCGGCCCAGTACGTGAGCATTTTTTATTTATTTTCTAGTTTTTTTGTTTTCTGCTTTATTTATTTCCTTTTGTTTCTGAGTTGTTTTTTGATTTATTTAGAGTTTTTGAGTGAATCTTTTTTGCTTTAGGTAAAAAAATATAAACTTTTTGTTACTGCTAGTAGTTTTCAAATTTGGATGGTTTAAATTTGAATTATTTAGAATTTGTGTAAATTACTAGTTTGTGAATAACTTTACTTTAAAAATAGATTTTTCAGTGATTCTTTTTTATGCTGTTTAATATTAGTGTGTTTTATCATTATATTCAAGTTGGTAATTCTTAGGTTATTTAAAAAACGAAATGCCTTTTGTAACAGACGAGTTTTCGTCAGAAACCTGATATTTCGAAAGAGATTGTCTAGTTTGTACACGAAGTGCATCCAGATTTTGCCGTAACCCTATCAACTTTTAGAACATGCTATGTGGATGTAATTATTTTACCATGCCAACTTTCAACCCTTTCAGAGTTCATTTGTATTTCTTTTCAATTTCAGGGTCATTTAGCTCAAAAAAATACTAAATACATGAAAAATAGCAAATAAAGTCAGAAAGGGTTGAAAATTGATAACGCGGCTTTGAATGGTGCATACTAAACGCACAAAAAGATTGGAGTTGAAATAAGTTTTAAAAAATGATCTGCCTTTGTAACAGATTAGTTTTCGTCCAAAACCCTGATACTTCGAAAGAGATTGTCCGTTTTGTACACGAAGTGCATCCAGTTTTTGCCGTAACCCTCTCAACTTTTGAGCACATGCTATGTGGGTGAAATGATGATACCATGCCAACTTTCTACCTTTCAAGAGTTCATTTGTAGTTCTTTTCAATTTCAGGGTCATTTAGCTAAAAAAAAATCAGTGTATACATGAAAAATAGCAAATGAAGTTTGAAATGGTTGAAAATTTGTTTATACATAATATTTCTTTGCGTTTAAAATGACAAAACACATAAGCACCCTAACTATTACAACGATTCCCTCCGGTTTGTCCAAAGTGGCACTTTCCAGATATATAAGTCCGGAAACTCACTAGAGAAGAAAGTGATGATAGTGAAGCCGGTCACATCCCAGAGTGGGATCTTTGGGTATAAAACTTTTTCTTCGTGTGTGTCCCTTTGCGCCGTAACCATGGAGAATTTTCATCATTTAACTGGATGCTCGGGTCAATATTCACTATGAAGGGAGCAATTTCATGAAACTTTTCATAATCTTCTGACATGTCTGTCTTGTCCTCCACTCCCACGATGTTTCTTTTCCCTGAAAGAACTACTGGGCGGAGACGTTGCCGTTGGCAGCAGGGTGACGCAGCGACACAATCTGGCAGCGCCCGCTCGGCCCAGATGTAGGCCCGTCAGGCCCCATCTGGGTATGGACGAGCCGGTGGCGGGGAGGGTCGTCGGCGTAGCTTCCGGGAGGCGGGTGAGCCGTGATGGATGGGTGGATGCTGGCGGCGTGGTGCTACCCTGCTGCAGCGTGGCCGGCGGGGCTTTGCGGGCCTGATTTGGGCTTGGCCGGGCCAGGGTGGCCTGGTATGCCCCGCAGCTGCATCCGGATCGCGACCGCGACAGCACTAGAGGAACTGCGTGGCTCTGGTGCTACTGCTCCCGTCACCTAGTGCGTCTCCGTCTATCCACTTGGCCTCATGGTGGTGATCTCAGTGAGGCGTCGTCGGTGGCGTCAAGAACACGGTGGCGCATGTTGGTGGGCGGCGAGGTGGCTGGTTGGCTTCGGCCTGGTTGGGCAGTGCAGGAGATATCACTTGCCGGCTCTTTCGGCTCTGATGCGGTGACACCTGCGGGTGCCGCCATCCCTTCCTGGAGGGTGTCGGAGGTATCCATCCCCCACTCCCTTCCACGTGCCGGGGAAACCCTAGGACACGTCCGGGAAGCAACTACGTCGGCTTCGCATCCCTTCTTGGAGGTGTTGCTTGGTACGCGGCGGATCGAAGCCTTGGTCTGTGGTGGGTCGATTCCGAAGGGCGCAGTGGTGGCGGGTCATCCGTGCTTTGTTGAGCTGCTGTTGTTGGCATTTCTTTCTTCTTCTTTGTTCTTTCTCTTTTCTTTTGGGCTTGTTATGCTTCTCGCCCGAGCATTGCTATGTGAACGGTGTTGGTTGCTTTATAATACAAAGCGAGGGGAAACCCTTTTTCGGTATATGTGCAAAGTTCAATATTAATGGTGAGAAGATACATGCTATTGGAAAAAAAACGGAAATACAGCTCACAAGACACTTTGATGAGGGACGATGTAGTACGACACTAAAATAGAGCATCCATATTGAAAATGAGAGAGATATCGACAAATCATATTATTCTCCGCACAAGAATCGTACCTGTTTCTGCTTATGTGTAGCATCGCTCGGAGAAAAGTGATCTAGTATATAACCATAATGTCAAAAACAAAGACAGTAATATGACCATCGGAATGAGCTAACCCTGTCTGGCTTGCACGCCAACAATTTCCTCCCATAGTATCAAGTAAACACACTCCACAGTCACACAATCATATCAATCAGCACAGATACTGTTGAGCCGCCCTTGAAGCTTCGTGACTCCAACAGCGGCATCGCCGCCCATACACAACCCTCGCCATACGATGATTGCTTATCAACATGAGCCAGTACATGAGTTAGCACCTTGCTTTTGTCTCGCGGGAGTCGTGTTGGAGTTCTCTCCTCCCACATGTCCTTTCTGTGATAGTTGGAATTGGAAACAGTGACTGGATCGGTAGGTCTCGGTGTACTGTGTACATCACGCAGCCTTCGCGAGCCTGAATCGTGACCACTTTTAAGATACAGAGACATGCCCTACGTTGCGCGGATACTTCAAAAAATGCGCGTATCCAGCCGGATACTGCCACGTATCGCGTATCCGATACGTATCCAAGTATCCGTGCAACGTAGGACATGCCGGTGACAAATTATGACTCCATCTTCCACATGGTTCAGGATGTCGTGCGCACGAATCCATGCCACCAGCATGCGCCTACTGCATCCCAGCGGAAGATGTGGCATCATTCCGTGCTGGTTGCGTCACAGAGGAAGAAGACTTGTCGCTAGCATGTTGGTATCCTCCAATCTCTCAATTAAGCTTGCAAATACCGTCGTCGTGAATAATTGAGCAAAAGCTTGATTGCTACGTATCTAGCTAGCCTTGTTGATATGCAATCAGCCAAATGAAATTTGTCTGTGACATATATAGAAGGTTTTGTCCCTGCAACAACTGAATTGCATACATGTAAGCATGGGCACAAATGAACTTAACATGCAAATGAACACCATGAAGTGTAAAGTGCGTGTGTAGATCACATAATTGTTACCCAGTAAGGTCACCATGAATTATGAATTAATCATCTTTTGCATGCAGATCATCCTCTCTTACATTCCCTTCACTTTCATCCGCTTCATGTTTCTTTCCAAGAGCAAAGGCACCCAATTACCTCTAGATACACACGTACAAAGCAGAGCTTTTAGAAGTAGGGCCAGGAGAAAACGAAAAAAGGTAAAACAGATTTCCATCGGTTCCGGAGCTAACCTTTGTAAGCTGTGTGATGTGGCCGGTCAATTAAAAATTAAAGGAGACAGAGAGAAAACAAAAAAAACTCATGCACACAAGAGATTTTTCGACAAAGGGTGGACTTTATTTGCTCAAAATGTAGCATTAAGAAGATACAAGACATGATAAACACACACCCGGCCTCTGCATAGCTAAGATGCACACAGCCAACACGGACACACACACACAAAAACACGCCGACAATTAGCGAAGTCATATAAGACCAAAGCTATGTTGTGTGTAGGCGAAGAAAAAAGAAAACAACCCCAAAGCAATCGATCCATGATCGGTAAACTGAAGTAATGACCATACCCGCACCAACCATCTTATGACACCAAATGGACAACGAGATTCTTCAACAGTAACGCCTTCAAGAAGGGAGTGGCGCTCACACACCACCATCCCCGGATCCTACGACCAAGTCTAGAATCTAAGTTTTCACTCTGAAGAATTAATCTGAGCATATCCAAGCAATGCCTTCAATAAGGTAACGACATAAATAAAACATCGCCATTGACAGGTATAACCAACTCGGTTCAGACCTGCGCTTTCACCCTGGAGCTCGAGACCGGGTACCTGAGTAGCACCACAATCGTAGTCACTTGTGTTGTCGCCACCACTTTTCCGCAATCTCAGCACCTAAATGCGATTTGCGATCATCACCGCTGCACAACCACACCTCTGCGTCAAGTCATCTTTTATCATCTGTAGTTTGCATGTCACCGCCGAAGTCAATCATCGGGTCTAAAGAGACGAACTCTCATGAAGATCTTCCCGTGATAATAACCACCACCTGGCCGATCAGATCCGCATCGCCACCCGCAAGCCCACCAGATCTCACAACCATGCTGGCTCGCAGGCATGCCCAATGGACCAGCAGAACGGGCCTATGGTGTCTGTAAACCCTCTTGCCACCCATTGGTTGCATGCCTGACAGGAACCAAAGTTGGCCATCGAGCCACTGCACACCCAGGGCAGCAAGAATCACATGCTCCGTTGTGCCGCCATGGGCTCCGTGTAAGGGGGCATAGGAGGCCGCGCAGCTTGCAGAATCGCAGGCAGCAGGGCGCAGCGGCCAGCCTGCCGGAGGCCACCGCCACCAAGTTACGAGTCCACCGAAAATCGGTCACTTCGTGTCTTCCGATGGCCTCACCGCCGCCGGCGCCGGCCAGGCTTTGCCCGGCGACGCCCTCTGGCGGTGGTGAGGGGAGAGGAGCCGATGGAGGCCCTGGGCCGCCGGACAGGAACGGCCCGGTGCGACTCGATGGAGTTGCACGGGAGCGAGATCCACTTTTTACGGAGATCCCCTTGTGGCTCAACTCGTACGCGACGAATATGCACACAAGAGATATGCTGCAGAAGGAGAACTTCTTCATTCCAGGATGTACCTGCGCTACATGTGGATAAGCAGGACTTCAGAAGTACATCAGTTCAATTATCAGTTCGCCTCTCCCTTGCCAGAGAGAAGCCGTGCTAAAAGCCTAATTGTCCAATAAAAGACTAACCTCTCTCAAAGAACATATTGCCAAACCTTTATGTGGTTGGAATCCTTTTGCCTCCTTGGCAATTTGGACAATAAAAAGACGACTTTACCTTCACAGGAATCCAGCTAAACCTTTTCGCTTGCCGAAAGTATCCAAGAAACAAATACTGCGATGATTATCTATATTTTTTTTGATAAATGGTGGATTTTATTGACTCAAAATGGAGCATCATAAAGATGAAAATACAATAAGCACACACCCTGCCTCTGCATAGTAAGGATGCACACAACCAACATAAACGCGCGCACACAAAAACACCTGGCAAATAGCGAAGTCATACAAGACCAAAGCTAAGTGTAGGCAAGGAAAAAAACCAAAGCGATCAGATTGGCAAGCTATAACAATGACCATATCTGCACCTAATCTCATGACACCACATGGATGACGAGGTTCTTCAACAACAATGTCTTAAGGAAGGGAGCGACACTCAAGTGTCACCGTCATCGGATTCAACCACCCAAGGCTAGAATCTAGGTTTTCACCCCGAAGAATCGGTCTGAGCATTCCGAACAATGGGTATACCCAACTCAGGTCAGACCAACAAGGCTTTCACCCTAGAGCTCAAGACCTGGTGCTCAAGTAGCACCATCATCAACGTCGTTCATGTGTTGTCGCCACCACTTTTGCACGATCCCAACAGCTACATGCGATTTGACTGCCGCCACTGCACAACAATCCATCTGCATCAAGGCATCGTCATAGTTTGTATCTCGCCGCCGAAATCAAGCACCAGATCTGCAGAGATGAAACTCTGACAAAATCTTTTAATGGCGACAACAATCCGCGGCGAGGCCGCCGCCGCCCCGGATCCAATTCTCCACCGCGTAGTCAAAAGCCAAAAAGCATAGATGGATTGTTGTGGCATCACCAAATGTAGCAGCCGGGGCTACCCATTTTTCAATAAAGAAAAACATGGATGTATAGCTTCAACTAGAGACTCTTTTAACCTTTGTTTGTTCATATTGACATTCTTCAAACCAAAAACATATATAAACAAACACAATGGGGAATCCTTACTATTTATGTTCAGGGGATGGACCTTCTAGCAAAGCAAGGATGTGAGTTGTGTATCGGAGCAACCACCCGGTCCACAGAATATAGATCACCCCTATGGTCTTCCCAGGGTGAAGCTAACGACACTCCCATATGGTAGCCAATGTCTCTCCTCCTCGGCCTGCCACACAAAGTAGAAGGTGGGGGCCAGACCCCACACATCAGAAAACAAAAATAACTTGCAATGGTTGAGTAGAAACATGAGTGGAAACCAGATATGGCAACTAATGAGACTTGGCTCTCTGACAAGAATCACAAATAGTCTCATGATTATGCTCACCAAGAATCTGGAGCTTATTATTCCTACGCACTTGTTGAACTAAATAAGAAGAGGGGAAAAGTATATTTTTTGTCCCTAAACTCTTTCGAAAGTATATAAATGGTCCCTGAATTCAAAAACCGGTAAAACTTAGTCCCACAACTTCTCAAACCGGATTAGTGTAGTCCCTCATACTGCTTCGAGTGGTTTCCATTTGATGTGGACACGGTTTTGACCAAAACTTGACACATCACCTAGGTTTGACCGCAGCGTCACAGTCCATGTCATTTTTTTCAGAAACACAGTCCACGTCACCAAGTGTCCCAATACTCCCGGGCGCGGCGAGGTCAGATGAGAACCCGGACAGCGTGACGGTCATGCGGCGGAGATGAAGCGCTCGAGCGGCCAAAGGAGCTCGGCGACCCAGGGTGTGGCGTTGGCAGACGAGTGACTTGGCCTCCCTGTTGCACGGGCCGTCGAGGTGCAGCCTGCGCCCGGCGCGACCCCACTGACCTTCTCAACTGGAGGCCTGAGCAGGAGGAGGAGCTCGAGGCGGCGAGGTCGGACATGCCCTCCGACGCACAATATAAATTTTTCCTTACAAAATTCCACCTACCAAAGGCGCTTCACTCCCCGGCAACGGCGCCAGAAAAGAGTCTTGATGACCCACAAATATAGGGGATCTATCGTAGTCCTTTCGATAAGTAAGATTGTCGAACCCAACGAGGAGCAGAAGGAAATGATAAGCGGCTTTCAGCAAGGTATTCTCTGCAAGTACTGAAATAAGTGGTAACAGATAGTTTTATGATAAGATAATTTGTAACGAGCAACAAGTAACAAAAGTAAATAAAGTGCAACAAGGTGGCCCAATCCTTTTTGTAGCAAAGGACAAGCCTGGACAAACTCTTATATAAGGAAAAGCGCTCCCGAGGACACATGGGAATATCGTCAAGCTAGTTTTCATCACGTTCATATGATTCACATTCGGTACTTTGATAATTTGATATGTGGGTGGACCGGTGCTTGGGTGTTGTTCTTACTTGAACAAGCATCCCACTTATGATTAACCTCTATTGCAAGCATCCGCAACTACAACGAAAGTATTAAGGTAAACCTAACCATAGCATGAAATATATGGATCCAAATCAACCCCTTACGAAGCAATGCATTAACTAGGGTTTAAGCTTCTGTCGCTCAAGCAACCCATCATCTACTTATTACTTCCCAATGCCTTCCTCTAGGCCCAAATAATGGTGAAGTGTTATGTAGTCGACGTTCACATAACACCACTAGAGGATAGACAACATACATCTCATCAAAATATCGAACGAATACCAAATTCACATGACTACTAATAGCAAGACTTCTCCCATGTCCTCAGGAACAAACGTAACTAATCACGAAACATATTCATGTTCATAATCAGAGGGGTATTAATATGCATAAATGATCTGAACATATGATCTTCCACCAAATAAACCAACTAGCATCAACAACAAGGAGTAATCAACACTAATAGCAACCTACTAGTAGCAGTCCCGGACTTGGAGACAAGAATTGGATACAAGAGATGAACTAGGGTTTTGAGAGGAGATGGTGCTGGTGAAGATGCTGATGGAGATTGCCCTCTCCCGATGAGAGGAGTGTTGGTGATGACGATGACGATGATTTACCCCTCCCGGAGGGAAGTGTCCCCGGCAGAACAGCTCTGCCGGAGCCCTAGATTGGTTCCGCCTCGTGGCGGCAGAGTTTCGTCCCGAAAGGTTGCTTCTGATTTTTTCCTCGACGAAAGACCTCATATAGCAGAAGATGGGCATCGGAGGACCACCAGGGGGCCCACGAGGTAGGGGGCGCGCCCAGGGGGGTAGGGCGCGCCCCCCACCCTCGTGGCCAGGTGGGGCCCCCTTTGGTGAAATTCTTCCGCTGGATATTTTTTATTATTTCCCAAAATGACTTTCGTGGAGTTTCAGGACTTTTGGAGTTGTGCAGAATAGGTCTCTAATATTTGCTCTTTTTCCAGCCCAGAATTCCAACTGCCGGCATTCTCCCTCCTTATGTAAACCTTGTAAAATAAGAGTGAATAGGCATAAGTATTGTGACATAACGTGTAATAACAGCCCATAATGCAATAAATATTGATATAAAAGCATGATGCAAAATGGACGTATCAACTCCCCCAAGCTTAGACCTTGCTTGTCCTCAAGGGAAAGCCGATAACGATAAATAAGTCCCCATGTTTAGAGGCAGAGGCGTCGATAAAAACAAAATACGGACATGAAGGCACCATGATTATTCTCATAACAGCAACATATATAGATATTGTCATATGATTTCTTATGTTCAAGTAATAATCCATTCACAATGCAGAATAAGAATCATAAACTTTATTGAAAACCAACAAACTATAATCTCAGTCATTGAAGCAATTGCAATTTATCATAACATCAGAAAAAGTCTATGTCAGAGCTTAATAGCAAGTCCACATACTCAACTATCATTTAGTCTTTCATAACTGCAAACACTCACGGGATACTTGTGTTTACGGAGTTTTAATCGGACACAGAGAAAGATAGGGGCTTATAGTTTCGCCTCCCAACCTTTTACCTCAAGGGTAATGTCAACAATAATAACTCATGCCCCCTACATCCAATTAGATATATCAATCAGGATCTTTCCAACACACTGTGCTTGCCAAAGGATAAAATGTAAAAAGGAAAGGTGAAGATCACCATGACTCTTGCATAAGGTAGAGGATAATAATAAAACATAGGCCCTTCGCAGAGGGAAGCAGAGGTTTCCATGCGCTTTATGGTTGGATGCACAAAAGCTTAATGCGAAAGAACGTCACTTTATATTTCCCCTTGTGATATGAACCTTTATTATGCAGTCCGTCGCTTTTATTTCTTCCACATCACAAGATCGTATAAAGCTTATTTCCCCACACCAATCAATCATACATATTTAGAGAGCATTTTTTATTGCTTTGCACCGATGACAACTTACTTGAAGGATCTTACTCAATCCATATGTAGATATGGTGGACTCTCATGGCAAAACTGGTTTTAAGGGTTTTTGGAAGAACAAGTAGTATCTCTACTTGGTGCTGAGAATTTGGCTAGCATGAGGGGGAAAGGCAAGATCAACATGTTGGAAGATCCATGACAATATACTTTATCTCAGATATAAGAAAACATAACCCATTATGTTGTCTTCCTTGTCCAACATCAACTCTTTAGTATGTGATATTTTAATGAGTGCTCACAATTATAAAAGATGTCAATAATAGTATATTTATATGTGAAACCTCTCTTTCCTTATTACTTCCTATTAATTGCAACGATGACCCAAAACTATGTTTGCCAACTCCCAACAACTTTCAATCATCATACCCTTTCTATGTGAAGTCATTACTCTCAATAAGATCAATATGAACTCTTTGTTATTTTTATTCTTTTTTTCTCTTTTCTTTTATTCACTCAAGATCATGGAAAAATAATCAAGCCCTTGACTCAACACTAATCTTTATTATATAGCTCATAGACTCAATTACATAGAGAGATCATAAAAATTCAAAACTAGATCATGCCATAAACTTTATTCTACCAGATCAAGATACTACTAATAGGATGGAAGTAAGAAAAACGGTAAAGATAGGAGATGTGATTGTGATACGATACCGGGGCATCTCCCCCAAGCTTGGCAGTTGCCAAGGGGAGTGCCCATACCCGTGTGATTATGTCTCCTTTGCTGGTGAAGAAGGTGGAGGTGTTGTTGATGATGCGGGCTTGTCGTCCATCTTCCAAGGCATGGGCTCACCATCATAGAAGGATGATCGAGTCTCCGGGATCCTCAAATCTGCAGCTAAACTCATCCTTTTGAATCTATATTCATACTCACAGTTTTAGTTTTGCAGGTCATAGATTTGGGCTTGAAGGTGCTCGATCTTCTCATGAAGCTCGAAGATGGCCTCCCCGATGTTGTCGGCATCCAACTTGTGGTTGCTAGTGAACTCCGTGATCATCATGTGGTTGGAGTTGAGTCCACGTTCCACCATCCCTTGAAACTTGAAGACTTGTTGCTCCATTGCTTCGAGCCTCATCTCCATGCTTCCGGTCCCCTTGGGTCCCTCAACATCGCGGATGTGCAGCAACCCATCACGCATCTCAATGGTTTGAGGGTCTCGCAGCACCTCCGCGAGGTAAGGGTTGATGACCTTCTCGAAGAACTTGTCCTTGGAGGCGCTTGGGGACGTCATTGATAATCTAGATCTGTCAAAAAAAAAACAGCTCGAAACAAGAACAGAGGATAATTGCGTGATATAGGGGTCAAAACCTTCGGGAGAATATATAATGAATTTTTACCGACCAAAATACGTATCGTGCAAGAAAACGGAGTCCGGAAGGCACACAAGGTGCCCACGAGGTAGGGGGCGCGCCCAGGGGGGTAGGGCGCGCCCTCCACCCTCGTGGGGCCCTCTGTCCTTCCCGAACTGCTACTTATTTTTCTATTTTTCTAAATATTCCAAAACGGAGAAATATTGCCTTAAAAACTGTTTTGGAGTCGGTTTACTTACCGTACCACATACCTATTCCTTTTCGGAGTCTGAAACGTTCCGGAAAGTGTCCCTTATGTATTCCTCCGGGGTTACGGTTTCAATAACATTGGTTTCAACATTTATAGGATTACCTGAGATATAATGTTTGATTCTTTGACCGTTTACTACCTTCGGATTTGTGCCTTCGAAGTTGTTGATTTTTATGGCACCGGAACGATAGACCTCCTCGATAACGTAGGGGCCTTCCCATTTAGAGAGAAGTTTCCCTGCAAAAAATCTTAAATGACAGTTTATAGCAATATATAATCACCTACATTAAACTCACGCTTTTGTATCCTTTTGTCATGCCATCTTTTAACTTTTTGTTTAAACAACTTGGCATTTTCATAAGCTTTGGTTCTCCATTCATCAAGTGAGCTAATATCAAATAACCTCTTTTCACCGGCAAGTTTGAAATCATAATTGAGCTCTTTAATAGCCCAATAAGCCTTATGTTCTAGTTCGAGAGGTAAGTGACATGCTTTTCCATAAACCATTTTATACGGAGACATACCCATAGGATTTTTATATGCAGTTGTATAGGCCCATAATGCATCATCAAGTTTCTTGGACCAATTCTTTCTAGACCTATTGACAGTCTTTTGCAAAATTAATTTGAGCTCTCTATTACTCAATTCTACTTGAGCACTAGACTGTGGGTGATAAGGAGATGCAATTCTATGATTAATGTCGTACTTAGCAAGCATTTTACGGAAAGCACCATGAATAAAGTGTGAACCACCATCAGTCATTAAATATCTAGGGACTCCAAACCTCGGAAAAATAACTTCTTTAAGCATTTTAATAGAAGTGTTATGATCAGCACTGCTAGTAGGAATAGCTTCTACCCACTTAGTAACGTAATCAACAACAACTAAAATATGTGTATAACCATTAGAGGCAGGAAAAGGTCCCATATAATCAAAGCCCCAAACATCAAATGGTTCAATAACAAGTGAATAATTCATAGGCATTTCTTGACGTTTACTAATATTAGCGATTCTTTGACATTCATCACCAGATAAGACAAACTTACGAGCATCCTTGAAGAGAGTAGGCCAATAAAAACCAGATTGCAATACCTTATGTGCAGTTCTATCTCCAGCGTGGTGTCCTCCATAAGCTTCAGAGTGACACTTGCGTAGGATTTGTTCATGTTCATGCTCAGGTACACAACGTCTAATAACACCATCTACTCCTTTATAAATATGTGGGTCATCCCAAAAGTAATGTCTCAAATCATAGAAAAACTTTTTCTTTTGCTGGTATGTGAAACTAGGTGGTATAAATTTAGCAACAATGTAATTAGCATAATCAGCATACCATGGAGTACTACGAGAAGTATTTATGACATTTAGTTGCTCATCAGGAAAGCTATCATCAATAGGTAGTGGGTCATCAAGAACATTTTCTAACCTAGACAAGTTGTCTGCAACGGGGTTCTCACTCCCTTTCTATCAACAATATGCAAATCAAATTCTTGTAGCAAGAGAACCCATCGAATAAGTCTAGGTTTAGCATCTTTCCTTTCCATAAGATATTTAATAGCAGCATGATCAGTGTGAATAGTTACTTTAGAATCAACAATATAATTAAGGTCTGAACTTATCACATGCAAATACAACTGCTAAGAATTCTTTTTCCGTAGTAGCATAGTTTCTTTGAGCATTGTCTAGAATTTTACTAGCATAATATGCAAATCAAATTCTTGTAGCAAGAGAACCCATCGAATAAGTCTAGGTTTAGCATCTTTCCTTTCCATAAGATATTTAATAGCAGCATGATCAGTGTGAATAGTTACTTTAGAATCAACAATATAATTAAGGTCTGAACTTATCACATGCAAATACAACTGCTAAGAATTCTTTTTCCGTAGTAGCATAGTTTCTTTGAGCATTGTCTAGAATTTTACTAGCATAATGGATAACATTTGATTTCTTATCAACTCTTTGCCCTAGAACAACACCTACAACATAATCACTAGCATCACACATAATTTCAAAGGGTAAATTCCAATCAGGTGGCTGAACAATAGGTGCAGAGATCAATGCTTTCTTAAGTATTTCAAATGCTTCTACAATTTCATCATCAAAGACAAATGGTATATCTTTTTGTAATAAATTAGTCAGAGGCCGAGAAATTTTTGAGAAGTCCTTAATGAACCTCCTATAAAATCCGGCGTGACCAAGGAAACTTCTTATACCTTTGATGTCCTTGGGACATGGCATCTTTTCAATAGCATCAACCTTGGCTTTATCAACTTCAATACCTCTTTCAGAAACTTTATGCCCGAAGACAATACCTTCATTAACCATAAAGTGGCACTTTTCCCAATTCAGGACAAGATTAGTTTCTTCACATCTCTGCAAAACTCGATCAAGATTGCTCAAACAATCGTCAAAAGAGGATCCGTAGACGGAAAAGTCGTCCATGAAAACCTCACAAATCTTTTCACAAAAGTCAGAGAATATAGCCATCATGCATCTTTGAAAGGTAGCAGGTGCATTACATAAACCAAAAGGCATACGTCTATAAGCAAAAGTTCCAAAAGGACATGTAAAAGTAGTCTTTGATTGATCTTTAGCCGACGCAGGTATTTGAGAGAAACCAGAATAACCATCTAGAAAGCAATAATGTGTATGTTTGCATAATCTTTCTAGCATTTGATCGATAAAAGGTAAGGGGTAATGATCTTTCTTAGTAGCTTTATTTAATTTGCGAAAATCAATTACCATCCTATAACCTGTAATAATTCTTTGCGGAATCAATTCATCTTTATCATTAGGAACAACAGTAACACCTCCCATCTTAGGGACACAATGAACAGGACTTACCCACTGACTATCAGCAACGGGATAAATTATACCTGCCTCCAAAAGCTTTAGTATTTCTTTTCTTATCACTTCTTTCATCTTAGGATTCAACCTTCGTTGATGATTACGAACCGGTTTGGCATCTTCTTCCAAATTTATTTTGTGTTGACATAGAGTGGGACTAATGCCCTTAAGATCATCAAGAGTATATCCAACAGCAGCACGGTGCTTCTTCAGAATTTTCAATAATCTCTCTTCTTCATGCTCTGAAAGGTTAGCACTAATAATAACATGATATATTTTCTTTTCATCAAGATAAGCATATTTAAGATTATCAGGCAACGGTTTAAGCTCAAACACGGGATCACCCTTGGGTGAAGGAGGATCCCCTAGGATTTCAACAGGCAAATTATGTTTCAGAATAGGTTCCTGTTTAAAGAATACTTCATCTATTTCCCTTCTTTCATTCATAAACATATCATTTTCATGGTCTAGCAAATAATGTTCTAGAGGATCACTAGGAGGTACGGCAATTGAAGCAAGACCAATAATTTCATCCTTACTAGGCAATTTTCTTCATGGTGTTGTTTACTAAATTTAGAGAAATTAAACTCATGAGTCACGTCATCCAAGCCAATAGTAACAACATTCTTTTCGCAATCTATCTTAGCATTAACGGTATTCAAGAAGGGTCTACCAAATATAATGGGACAAAAGATATCTTGTGGGGAACCAAGAATAAGAAAATCGGCATGATATTTAGTTTTCCCACACAAGACTTCAACATCTCTAACAATTCCCACTGGCGATATAGTATCTCTATTGGCAAGTTTAATTGTAACATCAATATCTTATATCTCAGCGGGTGCAATTTCATGCTTAATTTCTTCATACAATGCAATAGGTATAACACTAGCACTAGCACCCATATCACATAAGCCATGATAACAATGATCTCCTATTTTAACAGAAATAACAGGCACGCCTACCACAGGTCTATGTTTATCTTTAGCACAAGGTTTAACAATTCTAGCAGATTCACCGCAAAATTGAATAACATGCCCATCAATATTATCAGACAAGAGATCTTTAACTATAGCAATATTAGGTTCTACTTTGAATTACTCAGGAGGTGTATAAGTTATAATATTGCTTTTACGAACAACAGCTGAAGCTTTAGTATGATCCTTTATTCTAACTGGGAAAGGTGGTTTCTCAACATAAGAGATAGGAACAATAGGATCATTATAAGTGACAGTCGTTTCTTCAACTTTAATAGGTGCAACTACTTAATTCTATCCAATAAATTCCATCTGAATTCAATAGTCTTCATCATAAAAGAGCCAGCACAAGAAGTATCAAGCATGGTGCGATTGTTTTCAGAAAGCCGAGCATAAAGATTTTGAATAATTGTTTATCTTGGGAGCTCATGATTGGGGCATGAATACAACATTGATTTAAGCCTCCCCCAAGCTTGAGCGATGCTTTCTCCTTCGCGAGGCCAAAACTTATATATATAATTGCGATCACGATGAACAAGATGCATAGGATAATACTTTTGATGAAATTCCAATTTCAATCTTCTATAGTTCCATGATCTCGTATCATCACATAGCCTATACCATGTCAATGCGTCTCCTTTTAAAGATAAAGGGAAGACCTTATTCTTAACAACATCATCGGGTATACCTGCAAGCTTAAATAGTCCACAAACTTCATCCACATATATTAGGTGCTCATCAGGATGCTTCGTTCCATCTCCTATAAAAGGATTAGCTAGCAGTTTTTCCATCATACCCGAAGGAAATCCAAAGGGAATATTTTCATATTCATTTTCAGTAGGTTCAATAGGTTGAGGAGCAACTCTTTGCTCTACTGTTCGGGGTGAAGATACCCCGAACAAGCCCCTCAGAGGATTACTTTTCATAGTAACAAGTGACAGTAAATTTCAGCACACAATATAAATTTTTCCTTACCAAATTCCACCTACCAAAGGCGCTTCACTCCCCGGCAACGGCGCCAGAAAAGAGTCTTGATGACCCACAAGTATAGGGGATCTATCGTAGTCCTTTCGATAAGTAAGAGTGTCGAACCCAACCAGGAGCAGAAGAAAATGATAAGCGGTTTTCAGCAAGGTATTCTCTGCAAGTACTGAAATAAGTGGTAACAGATAGTTTTGTGATAAGATAATTTGTAACAAGCAACAAGTAACAAAAGTAAATAAAGTGCAGCAAGGTGGCCTAATCCTTTTTGTAGCAAAGGACAAGCCTGGACAAACTCTTATATAAGGAAAAGCGCTCCCAAGGACACATGGGAATATCGTCATGCTAGTTTTCATCACGTTCATATGATTCGGGTTCGGTACTTTGATAATTTGATATGTGGGTGGACCGGTGCTTGGGTGCTGTTCTTACTTGAACAAGCATCCCACTTATGATTAATCTCTATTGCAAGCATCCGCAACTACAACAAAAGTATTAAGGTAAACCTAACCATAACATGAAACATATGGATCCAAATCAGCCCCTTACGAAGCAACGCATTAACTAGGGTTTAAGCTTCTGTCACTCTAGAAACCCATCATCTACTTATTACTTCCCAATGCCTTCCTCTAGGCCCAAATAATGGTGAAGTGTTATGTAGTCGACGTTCAAATAACACCACTAGAGGCTAGACAACATACATCTCATCAAAATATCGAACGAATACCAAATTCACATGACTACTAATAGCAAGACTTCTCCCATGTCGTCAGGAACAAACATAACTACTCACGAAACATATTCATGTTCATAATCAGAGGGGTATTAATATGCATAAATGATCTGAACATATGATCTTCCACCAAATAAACCAACTAGCATCAACTATAAGGAGTAATCAACACTACTAGCAACCTACTAGTAGCAGTCCCGGACTTGGAGACAAGAATTGGATACAAGAGATGAACTAGAGTTTTGAGAGGAGATGGTGCTGATGAAGATGTTGATGGAGATTGCCCTCTCCCGATGAGAGGAGCGTTGGTGATGACGATGACGATGATTTCCCCCTCCCGGAGGGAAGTGTCCCCGGCAGAACAGCTCTGCCGGAGCACTAGATTGGTTTCGCCAAGGTTCCGCCTCGTGGCGGCGGAGTTTCGTCCCGAAAGGTTGCTTCTGATTTCTTTCCTCAACAAAAGACCTCATATAGCAGAAGATGGGCATCGAAGGACCACCAGGGGGCCCACGAGGTAGGGGGCGCACCCAGGGGGTAGGGCGCGCCCCCCACCCTCGTGGCTAGGTGGGGCCCCCTCTGGTGAACTTCTTCCGTTGGATATTTTTTTTATTTCCCTAAATGACTTTCGTGGAGTTTCAGGACTTTTGGAGTTGTGCAGAATAGGTCTCTAATATTTGCTCCTTTTCCAGCCCAGAATTCCAGCTGCCGGCATTCTCCCTCCTTATGTAAACCTTGTAAAATAAGAGTGAATAGGCATAATTATTGTGACATAACGTGTAATAACATCCCAAAATACAATAAATATCGATATAAAAGCATGATGCAAAATGGACGTATCAGACATCCCAACATCACCACCCTTCGTTATATTGTTCGGAGTTTTTCCTTCACGTGTAATAAGATCGACGATCACACTTGTCATGCATGTCGTCTTGGCAAACATGTTCATCTTCCATTTATCACTTCATCGCATGTTGCATCATACCCATTTGAGTTAATTCATAGTGATGTTTGGACCTCTCCTGTTGCAAGTAACACGGGCTATCTTTATTATCAGGTTATACTTGATGATTTTTCGCACTATGTGTGGACCTTCCCGTTGCGGCGAAAGTCGGATGTTGTCGCCACTCTCACCGCTTTCTACTCTTATGTGTTCACGCAGTATTGGCATCCCATCCATGCGTTGCAAACAGACAACGGGAAGGAGTTTGATAACCTTGCCATCCGCAACCTCCTCGCCACTCACGGCACGATCTTTCGTCTCACTTGCCCGTACACTTCGCAACAGAATGGCCGCGTTGTGCGCGTGCTTCGCACTCTTAATGACTGTGTTCGCACGCTTCCTTTTCACGCCAACGTGCCACCACATTTTTGGCCCGACGCGTTTGCCACCGCATCACTACTCATCAACATCCGTCCATGTCGCACTCGCGGGAATTTTGCACCTCATCACCTCTTGTTCGGCACGCCACCCTCCTACGACGAGCTACGCATCTTTGGCTGCTTGTGCTACCCTAGTATCGCTTCCACTACTCCGCATAAGCTCGCTCCTAGGCCCTTGGCTTGCATCTTTCTCGGCTATCCACCCAACACCAAAGTCTACCGCTACTATGATCCTATCTCACATCGGGTGATCACTTCCCGGCACGTTTACCTTGATGGGATGGTCTTTCCGTTTCAGCAGGTACCTTCGGACGTTGCGGCCTTGCCCGCTCCCGGTGGTTCTACGGCGAGCTTTCCGGTGACGGCCGCCCGAGAGCATCTCTTGGGCCGCCTCCTGGCTTTGAGGGCGCCCCTCATGCCACTGGTCGAGTTCCTCCCCGTCTGGCTGCCTCAGGGGCCGCGCCCCTCCTCGGGTCGGCATCCCCGACGACGGCACCCACCGCGTCCCCGACGCCCCACTCAGCGACCCCCGCGGCCTCGCTCGAGGCCTCGGAGCCGGCGGACTCTTCGTCATCATCACCTGTCGCCGCCTGATGACTCGCTCTCGGGCTGGCACCCTTCGCCCGAGCACGCGGTATACCAGCGATAAGTATCTTCTCGCTGCTTCTGTCTCAGAGCCGTCCCCTCTCCCATCGTCAGCTCGAGCCGCCATCCAGGATCCTCATTGGCTCCCTGCGATGCAGGAAGAGTTCGACGCTCTCCAGTGAAACCGCACCTGGCAGCTCGTCCCTCAGCCGCCTCGTGCCAACATCATCACGGGCAAGTGGATCTTTCGGCACAAGACTCGTCCGGACGGCACTCTCGAGCGCTACAAAGCTCGCTGGGTGGTTCGTGGTTTTCGGCAACGCGCGGGCGTGGACTTCACTGACATTTTTGCCCCGGTTGTCAAACCGGGCACGATCCGCACCGTGCTTCAGTTAGCCATCTCCCGAGCTTGGCCCGTGCATCAGTTGGACGTTTCCAACGCCTTCTTGCACGACCACCTCGCTAAGGAGGTGTCCTGTGAGCAGCTTACCGGCTTCGTCGACGCCGCGCATCTAGACCACGTGTGCTTGCTCTCCTATTCCCTTTACGGGTTGAAGCAGACGCCTCGGGCCTGGTACCAGCGCATTACTGCGTTTCTGCAGACGCTTGGATTCACATCCACTCGCTCCGATGCGTCCCTCTTCGTGTATCATCACGGAGCTGCCACGGCCTACTTGTTGCTCTATGTCGACGACATCATCCTGACTGCATCCACTGCCGAGCTCCTTCAGCGACTCATTGCTCGTCTTCGCGATGAGTTTGCCCTCAAGGACTTGGGGCCCCTGCACTACTTCCTCGGCATCGAGGTGGTACGACGGCCAGATGGCTTCTTTCTGCACCAGCAGCGGGTATGCACATTAGCTTCTTGACCGTGCTGGCATGCTTAACTGCAAGCCTGGCGCCACGCCCGTCGACACCAAGGCCAAGGTTTCAGCTCTGGAGGGCTCTCCCGCATCCGATGCGGCCTTCTATCTCTCCATCGTGGGCGCTCTGCAGTACATGACTCTGACGCACCCCGATTTGCAGAACTTTCATTTCCAACATAATGGAATGATCAATATGACTTATCTACATACCTGTACCGTCGGCGGTGTGAACTTGATCTCTGCCATGGCATTTCTCCTGGATGTTTATCTTCCCTAGCTCACTGGTAATGTGATCCGAGGCACCAGTATCCACAAAAAAATTGTATCTACTCCATAAGAAGAACCTGCATGCACGACAGCTCACTTTTTCTGGTAATTATGATCCTCGGCGTAACGCCAATTGCAATCCTTGGCGATGGGATTGGTTTTTCGCTTATTTGACAAGGACCAAATTAATCAAAATCATACCCATGGTTGTTGTTGTTGCTGGTTTGTCCCACTCCTTGGCGAACCCTGTTCTTGGGAGTAGAAGGGGCGGCCATTGCTGGGACGACTGTTGCCATCGTAGTTGTTCTGGTGATAGCTACCACCAACATGGTTCTAGCCACCACCGCTGCCTCCATTAGAGTTGTTGTAGCCTCCTCCTCCGCGTTGCTGGTTTGGACCACCACCACCACCACCATGGAAGTTGTTGTTGTTGTTCCGTGATGGAGGACGGTAGCCCTTGGAGGAACCACGACCACCACTTTTAAATTGGGAATTAATCCAATTTAAAAGTAGTTTTATATTATTATATTGTTCTTTTAGAAAGACAATTCTGTAGATTGCTCGCTTAGACATCGATTGCACCATTGTAATTATTATAAAAGGAGCTCCAGTTTAATCCTCATTACTAAACAGTATAACTCAGCTAGCTAGGTGCCTTCACAGCGATTTGATGCTTTTAGCCGTCGGATCGCTGTTATGTATGCACAAGATTTTCCCAGGTCGTTGACGCACTCGCCCAGGTCGTTCACGTACTCAGGCCGTTTCACGGGCCACTGCTCCGCGGAATGAGCTCGGGCTTCTCTCCATACTCGGGCCCATAAAATCAAAGGCCCAGGTCAGTTAAACGTGCATACACTTCTTCTTCGTTGACATGTTAACAGGCCTGGTCCTCCAAGGTTTTCTGCTGCCCAGCATTCCATCCCCCTTTTTGTTCGTCCGTGATGCGCCGCTGACGCCCTCCGTCCCGTCTGTGCTGCTCTGTTCGTTCGCTCATTCGCGAAGCGTCGCGGTCGTACTCCGTCCCACCTGCAAGCTTGTCCTCTGCGTCGGTGCCTTCCTCCCGTGATGTACTCTTCCTCCGCGGTGTTTTTCAATGTCGCGTCTTGCAGCATTTCTCCCTGGTGGCTGTGATGGTCGCTCAATAAGCCATCGGCGTCCATCACTGGCTGTCCTCCTCCTTAATCTGCCTCCATGCCCTTGCAGCTGTACCGCTACCCGACTATGAATCTTGATCTGAATTCAAGGATAAGGTAGACCTTCTCTCCACCTTTGTTGTAGTTTTCATATCAGCCGAGCCTCTGCAGGTGAACTGAAGCATTTCTTAATCTTCCACAAGTATATCCAGCTTGAAGCCTAGCCATGCAGAAGATTAATGAGACAGTTTCTGACAATAATTTGACAGGAACCATGCAGGCAAGTTCAGTTGCAGGGAAGCACTGCATGGATGTAAACTTCTGTAGTCATGGAGTAGTATTTTGCATGACATAGATAATGTGACATTTACATTCGTTCTTCCAAGTGTTTTCTAATAAGTTATCCTTTCAATGTGATAGTTTGAGTCTTCAGTTTGTGGCCTTCTGCGCCATCGTACATATTCTGTACTGGGTTGGAGAAGAGAGTGGCCGATGGAGTAAAAATTATTCCATGAATGCCCCCTTGATGCATCAGACTAAACGTTATTTAAATGGTACATAGAGACAATAACTGAGATAAGCATTGTCTTTTTTTCCTTATTAGGATTCTACCCTGAGTCCCTGACCCATGCTGTGAATCACGATGTGTTGTCAAAAAAAATAAGGGCGAGCGCTGCAACGCGCGCCACCATGATCTAGTGGGCCTTATGAATTAGCTAGTCGTAGATGCACCTGAACTGGATATAAGGAGCCCTTCGTCTTCAGAAGCTGAGAATGTATCAAGAAGTCATTTAGAGAAAGCAGCAACGTTTTCCTTTTGCGAGTAGCAGCAGTGTTGTCTATCCCTTTCAGAAGCCTCCAGCCAAATCGGATCAACATATAGCCGACTATGGTTTCAAAGATTGCACAATATATATTTAATAAGTACTCCCTCCGTCCCATAATGTAAGACGTTTTTTGACACTAGTGTAGTGTCAAAAAACGTCTTACATTATGAGACGGAGGGAGTACTTGCTAAATGACAATGGGTTCAAAATATTTCCCAATGATAATAAATATTGCACGGCTCAACACGAGAACTAATCGATTTGTTTTCAAAACAATCCTTTTGGTTTCGTGCGTAGATCTTCAAACCACAACCCCACCTACTGAATAAGCTTCCTCAACTTAGTTCAGACATCCACCACAACATTTCTTATGCGATCCTTTTGGTTTCGTGTGTAGATCTTCAAAGCACATCCTGCACCTACTGAATAAGCTTCCTCAACTTAGTTCAGACATCCACCATAACATTTTTTATGCGAGAGCCAGGTTTTCCATTCAAGTATAACTTCATTTTGGTAGATGTATAACTGCCACACTCCACCGTCCTTAGATGTGATTGAGGTTTGGTTTGCTCCAATCTCCCACACTAGTTAATTTGGACACTAGTTGGTGACACACGAGCTTGTTTGTGACAGATCCATTTTCAAGGGCTGGCTGGCTAACTATGTTGGTTCTCTCTTGTGATACCTTACAATAGCGGAGCTGCACTTGAGAATGTTAAATTGTGATCCAAATTATACCGTATTGGACTAGATGTAGTACATACGGTGTGGGTCTTTTGCGTTGGTACCGACGCGTACGAGTACAACTCGTTTACTTGTCCTACAAGGACTCCTATGTGTTGCCCCTCATATATACCCCACGTAGCCGCACCTCAGACGGTCTGTCGTCTCGTGCTTATAATACTCCTCCTCATAGTGATTGCGCCTTCGTGCGTCCGTGGTTTTCTCCCGCAAGGGTTTCCACGTAAAAATCCGTGCCTCTTTGTCTCGTTTATTTCTCGTTATTATCTAACAAGTGGTATACAGAGCTGAGGTTTAGATACGAGATTTGAGACAAGAGTTTAGGGTTTGACGTTTCGTGCGCCGCCGCCGCGGCGCTATCCGTCGAATTCGATTTCCGCTGCTGCTTCGAGACGACACCGAGTCGGACGGGAGTTCCGTCTGTACGCGTTCATATAATCCAAGATAGCCGCTGTGTCCGATCGGTCGAGCTGCGCGTTGCTGCAGCTTGTTTTCGCCGGTTGGGTTCGCTTCAAGTCCCGAGGCAGCAGGGACGATCTGACTCCATATCATCACGCAAAGGAATTACTACTACTGCTACTTCTGGTCACGTCAAGCATTGATCGGCTCGTACTATATCAACCAGTACAGTACCGTGGAGATATCCATCCACTCACGTGAAGGCTAGTACTATTGAGTACTAGTTGATCAGATTTATTTTCTCATCTGATTGTTACATCCACGCAAAGAGCTACCAGGTGCTATCTTTTTTTGTTCTTTGTTCCGCAAATTAATTCTATCAAGGATTTTTCTACCGGCTTGTACTACTTTGTGTACACAGATTTTATCGACTCATGGCATCCATGAAGTACGATCTTCCGTTGCTGGACCATGACACAAGGTTTACCCTATGGCAAGTCAAGATGCGGACGTTGTTGGCACAGTCCGACTATGATGAAGCACTGGATAGTTTTGGGAAGAACCGAATTCAAGATTGGACTGATGAGGAGAAAAGAATTGATTGTAAGGCTTTGTCACAAATTCAACTCCATTTGCATAATAATATTTTGCAGGAAGTTTTGAGCGAGAAAACTGCCGCCGCTCTATGGTTAAAGCTGGAAGGGATTTGCATGACTAAAGATCTCACCAGCAAGATGCATCTGAAGCAAAAATTATTCCTGCACAGGTTACCCGAGGGAGGTAATGTTTTGAATCATATTTCAGAATTTAAAGAGATCATATCTGATCTAGCTGCAATGGAAGTTAAATATGAAGAGGAAGATACTGCTCTAATGTTACTTTGTTCACTGCCAAGTTCTTATACCAATTTTAGAGACACCATATTATACAGTCGTGATACTCTCACGCTTAATGAAGTTTATGAAGCTTTGAACTCCAAGGAGAAGATGAAATTAATGGTGCCTCATGATGGTTCAAGTTCATCCCAAGTCGAGGGATTATCTGTTCGTGGCAGGAAAAAGGAGAAGAACTCCAATAATGGAAACAGAGGCAAAAGTAAGAACGGCCACAGGGGCCGGTCGCAATCCAGAGACAAGAAGTATTGCAGGTATTGCAAGAGAGACGGGCATGACATCTCTGAGTGTTTCAAGTTGCAGAACAAGGAAAAGAGGAAAGGTAACAAACAAGGTGAAAGTTCTGCTAACGTTGCTCGTGATGATAGTTCCGATGATGCTCTTGTCGTTATTGCTGGATGTGCTGAGACCAATGATGAGTGGGTACTTGATACTGCATGCACTTTTCATATGTGTCCACATAGAGATTGGTTTAATACTTTTGATTCCACTACTTCTGCTGGTGTCGTTTTGGGTTTTGATAATTCACCATGCAAGATTGAAGGCATAGGTTCTATTCGAATCAAGATGTTTGATGGCATAATCAGAACTTTGACAGATGTTCGGTATATTCCGAAGATGAAGAGAAATCTTATCTCTGTTAGTGCCCTTGATGCAAAGGGATACAAGTATTCAGGTGGAGATAGTGTTTTGAAAGTCACCAAAGGTTCCCTTATTGTGATGAAAGGTGATTTAAGTTCGACCAATGGTCTTTATTACCTTCGAGGTTCTACTGTTTCAGGTAACGCTACTCCAGTTGTTTCAAAGAATTCTGATTGTGATGCTGCTAACCTTTGGCATATGCGTCTTGGACATATGAGTAAACTTGGTTTAGCAGAGTTAAACAAGAGAGGTCTTCTTGATGGATATGAACCTGGTAAATTGAAATTTTGTGAGCACTGTATCTTCGGCAAGCACAAGAGGGTGAAGTTCAATACTTCGACCCATACAACTGAAGGTATTCTTGATTATGTGCATTCTGATTTATGGGGACCATCTCGCAAGAAGTCATTAGGTGGTGCAAGTTATATGCTGACTATTATTGATGATTATTCGAGAAAAGTTTGGCCTTATTTCTTGAAGCATAAATATGAAGCATTCTCAGCATTTAAGGAGTGGAAGATTATGATTGAGAGACAAACTGAAAAGAAGGTAAAGATACTTCGCACTGATAATGGTATGGAATTCTGTTCTAAGCAATTTAAGAATTATTGCAAGTCTGAAGGCATTGTCAGACATTACACCGTTCCTTATATTCCTCAACAAAACGGTGTTGCTGAGCGTATGAACAGGACCATTATTTCCAGAGTCCGTTGCATGTTGTCCAATGCAGGTTTGCATAGGCGTTTTTGGGCTGAGGCCGCTTCCACTGCTTGTTATCTTATTAACCGTTCACCATCTATTGCTCTTAATAAGAAAACTCCAATTGAGGTATGGTCTGGTTCACCTGCTGATTATTCACAGTTGAGAGTTTTTTGTTGCACTGCTTATGCTCATGTTGATAATGGAAAGTTGGAGCCTAGGGCTGTTAAGTGCATCTTTCTTGGTTATAAGTCTGGTGTTAAAGGTTTTAAATTGTGGAATCCTGAAACCCAGAAGGTTGTTATTAGCAGAAATGTTATCTTTAATGAATCTGCTATGTTACATGATGTTACATCTACTAATGTTCCCGTTGAGAGTGAACAGCAGCCTACTGTTCAGGTGGAGCATGTTATTGATTCAGGTGATACATCTGGTAATGAAATTGTTGATGCACATGATGAACCCGTCGTTAATGATGATCATGTCACTCCCACTCCAAATCAGCCTATTGTTCCACCTAGTTGGAATCTTGCACGTGACAGAGTTAGGCGGGGTATTAATAAACCTGATAGGTTAATTGAAGAGTGCAATATTGTTTCTTTTGCTTTATCTGTTGCAGAAGAAATTGAAGGTAATGCTGAGCCTTCTTCATATTCCGAGGCTATTATTTCTAGTGATAGTAATAAGTGGATGACCGCTATGCATGATGAGATGGAATCACTTGAAAAGAATGGCACTTGGGATTTAGTAAGATTACCTAGAGAGAAGAAACCTATTCGTTGCAAGTGGGTTTTCAAGAGGAAAGAAGGTGTTTCTCCTAATTATGAGACAAGATATAAAACAAGGTTAGTTGCTAAAGGTTACAGTCAGATTCCAGGTATTGACTATAACGAAGTCTTTTCTCCTGTTGTGAAGCATAGCTCTATTCGCACTTTACTCAGTATTGTTGCCATGCATGATCTTGAGCTTGAACAATTGGATGTTAAAACTGCATTCTTACATGGAGAATTAGAAGAGGATATTTATATGGAACAACCTGAAGGTTTTGTTATTCCTGGAAAAGAAAAGCTTGTCTGCAAGTTAAAGAAATCTCTTTATGGATTGAAGCAATCCCCTAGATAGTGGTACAAGAGATTTGACACCTTTATGCTCTCTCAAGGTTTCAAAAGGTCTAATTATGATAGTTGTGTTTATTTGAAAACTGTCAATGGTTCAACTATTTATTTGCTCCTTTATGTTGATGATATGCTTATTGCTGCAAAGAGTATGTCAGATATTGATGAACTAAATAAGCAATTGAGTAATGAATTTGAGATGAAGGATTTGGGTGCAGCAAAGAAAATTCTTGGCATGGAAATATCCAGAGATAGACCGTCTAGAAAAGTGTATCTCAGTCAGAAGGGATATATTGATAAAGTTCTTCGTCGTTTTAATATGCATAAGGCCAAGCCGGTGAGTACACCGTTAGCTGCACACTTCAAATTATCATCAGCTTTATGTCCTAAGTCAGATGCCGATATTGAGTATATGTCTAGAGTTCCCTATTCGAGTGCAGTTGGTTCACTTATGTATGCCATGGTTTGTTCTCGTCCGGATTTATCTTATGCATTGAGTGTTGTCAGTAGATACATGGCTAATCCTGGAAAAGAGCATTGGAGAGCAGTTCAGTGGATTTTCAGATACCTGCGTGGTACTTCTAATGCTTACTTACAGTTTGGGAAAACTGGAGATGGACTTGTTGGTTTTGTTGATTCTGATTTTGCTGGTGATTTGGATAAGAGAAGATCACTCACAGTTTATGTTTTCACCATTGGTGGTTGTGCTGTGAGTTGAAGAGCAACTTTGCAGTCTATTGTGGCTTGTTCCACTACTGATGCCGAGTATATGGCTATTTCTGAGGCTTGCAAAGAAGCTATCTGGTTGAGAGGTTTATACACTGAGCTTTCTGGAGATTCATCTTGCCCTACCGTATTTAGTGACAGTCAAAGTGCCATATATCTTACAAAGAATCCAATGTATCATGAGAGGACAAAGCACATTGATGTCAGATTTCACTATATTCGAGATGTTGTTGCTGAAGGTGATTTGAAGGTATGCAAGATAAGTACTCATGATAATCCTGCTGATATGATGACAAAGCCAGTTCCGACCAATAAGTTTGAGCTTTGCTCAGGCTTAATTGGTATTTCTCACTAGTCCTATGGACTTTGACGCACAAAGTGTTTATGCTGATTTGGATGGAGTTATTCACTTTAAATGACTCTGGAGGATTTGGATCAAGGTGGAGATTGTTAAATTGTGATCCAAATTATACCGTATTGGACTAGATGTAGTACATACGGTGTGGGCCTTTTGCGTTGGTACCGACGCGTACGAGCACAACTCGTTTACTTGTCCTACAAGGACTCCTATGTGTTGCCCCTCATACATACCCCACGTAGTCGCACCTCAGACGGTCTGTCGTCTCGTGCTTGTAATACTCCTCCTCATAGTGATTGCGCCTTCGTGCGTCCGTGGTTTTCTCCCGCAAGGGTTTCCACGTAAAAATCCGCGCCTCTTTGTCTCGTTTATTTCTCGTTATTATCTAACAGAGAACCTGGGCAGGCCAAATTAAAGGGAAGTCCAACTATTTTATTCTGATGGGCCATTTTGCTCTCATATCTTACTAAATTTTCACCCAGCTGGGCGGGCCATAGCACAGTTTTGCTTGGCTGTAGCTCCGCCACGATACCTTACATACTAGACCATGATCGCGCGCGCCGTCGCACCCGTCCATTTCTACATTCAAATGGTAAGATCTTTTGTAGCCTGGAAAAGTCGGATCAATTTGACTTTTGGTTGTATATTATACATTTATAGAATAACTTGTTATGCTTGCACAAAGTGCGGATTTTGTGTCTTTTTTCTGTCTGCCATGTTTTTGTAGGATGACTATACCACACTTGTTTCCCTTTTTCCATGCAATGGTGAAGGTTGTATTTTCAATATAAGGAAAAAATACAACATATGCTACAGGGCATGTTGGTCAAGTTTATTTTATAGGCATAGCCAGTTAAAATACACTACTTGACTCCTTGTTTCATTTTACTCTCGTAATCTGGAACTGAACACCTCGCTATAATCTGCGCATTACAACAAGATACATAAAAAGGAGAGAAGTATCCAGGCCAGCGTACCTGAGTACTGAATTCCTGAAAGGGAAGATTACGGAATATGTTGAGGACAGAGAAAAGGCTTGAAACCGTACGCTTAGTCTACAGCAGCCAAATGGTGGCAATTCTTAATCTGAATTGTCGATAACTATAGCATAAAAAAGTATGTTTAAGGTAAGAATGTTATCTGTCTATCTACATCATAATGCACAACATACCCTTCATTACATGCACTGCATATGTCATGTTTTAAAATAAAAATACAAAAGTCTAACCAAACCAAACCAAGCATTCACAATCCTGTTAGAAATTACTTTGAATAAGTGGTATCAGTTGGTAGCATTACATGGAATTTCATATGTACCTGGATCGGTTCAGAACCTTTTTTTTTGTTTCTGTGTAAATGTCAACAGCTTCGTGATAACAATCGAGAGCACAGGGGGAAATCTCAAACAAGACGTGGTATGACTGTGTAAGCATAATTCCTCAAGCTGTACTTATATTTGCCTATGCGTTAACAATAGTCTAAACCCGAGGGGGCAATTGATCAGCTTGCCGTCCTAAGTTCCTCAACAAGACACATAGTTACCTGAATGCTGAAACTGTAGCAGCTGCAGGAAATTTGGTAGTGGCAGGATCGCAGGAGCATATCAATTTGACATGGACTGATTTGCTGAAGAAATTTGACATGGACTGATTTGCTGAAGATAGAGGTTAAAATGTTGTTAGAGGCTTGCAGCCGAAAAGAACGGGTTCTGGAGTAGACCTCCTCGCGCAGGAGCCATGACTGCCACCGCTCCAGCGGGCAGGTACGCATCCACCGCCTCCTTATGCCCACATGATCTTTGCCTCTTCTCAGCTCAAGGGGTAAGTCGCCGCGCTCCCACTGGCTGAGAGGGATTTGAAAGTGATCACCATGAATCGCTACAGGAAAGTGATCGCAGGTGGCAGATGCTAAATTATATAAAAGGAATATAATTGGCATATGAGATCAAAGAGGGCCAATTTTCTCTATCCGCGTCCAGGAGGCCGGTATTTTGTGAAATGGTATTTTTATGGAAGTTTTCAAATTTCTAAGTTTTTTGTTGGAACGAATCTTGTTATTAGTATTGAAGGCATATGATTAGATCATTTTTAGTTTCTTGCATGGTGTCGTAGTCATGTTCAGTTTCATTAGTAGTCAGCTAGCACTAGTAGAAAAAGGGGCTATCGTTGAGGCCTGTTTTGCCCATTAGTCCCGGTTCAATCCAGAACCGGGACTAATGTGAGCATTTATCCCGGTTCGTGAGCCCAGGGGCGGCCGAGGCACGTGGCCATTGGTCCCGGTTCGTCCGGACCTTTTGGTCCCGGTTGGTGGGACGAACCGGGACCATTGGCCTCGCTCTGGCCCACAATCATTGGTCTCGGTTGGCGGCTTGAACGGGACCAAAGGCACCTTTAGTCCCGGTTCGTCCTACCAACCGGGACTAAAGGGTTGGTCTCGTTAAGTCCCGAGTTTAGTCCCACCTCGCCAATCGAAGGGGAATCAAACCAGTTTATAAGCACCTCCCTTTCTGCCATGTTGAGCTCTTCTCAAAATAAAAATAGATGCCCTTATACAGGAAATTTAACCTAAATTCATACTGAATTTCTCTGAAGTTAGTAGAAATTTATTATAAATTTAGGTTGAATTTTCTCTATAAGCGCATCTATGTTCATTATGAGTAGTTTTTATATAGATTTTTTCTTTTCTGCTATATTTATTTTTTCTTTTGCTTTTCTCAAGTGGCTGAGGCAAACAAGCAGAATGGTTTTATGTGTTGTCCATGCCCTATATGTGGGAATACGAAGTCTTACTCGACCGGAAAATCCTTCACACCCACCTGCTTTACAAGGGTTTCATGCCACACTATAATGTTTGGACGAGGCACGGAGAAATAGGGGTTATGATGGAAGGCGGCGAGGAAGAAGAGTACGATGACAACTATGTGCCCCTGAATACGGTGATGCTACTGAACATCAAGTTGCACTGACGATGTGCACGATGGTGCTGCAACGGCGAAGCTGCTGAAGATCAAGATGAACCAGACGATGTGCCCCATGATGATGATCTCCGCCGGGTCATTGTCGATGCAAGGACACAATGCGAAAGTCAAAAGCAGAAGCTGAAGTTCGATCGCATGTTAGAGGATCACAAAAAAGGGTTGTACCCCAATTGCGAAGATGGAAACACAAAGCTCGGTACCGTACTCGAATTGCTGCAGTGGAAGGCAGAGAATGATGTGCCTGATAAAGGATTTGAGAAGCTACTGAAAATAATGAAGAAGAAGCTTCCAAAGGATAACGAATTGCCCGACAGTACATACGCAGCAAAGAAGGTCGTATGCCCTCTAGGATTGGAGGTGGAGAAGATACATGCATGCCCTAATGACTGCATCCTCTACCGTGGTGCCTACAAGGATCTGAACGCATGCCCGGTATGCGGTGCATTGCGGTATAAGATCAGACGAGATGACCATGGTGATGTTGACGGCGAGCCTCCCAGGAAGAGGGTTCCTGCGAAGGTGATGTGGTATGCTCCTATAATACCACGGTTGAAACGTCTGTTCAGAAACGTCTGATAAATGATGAAGATTATCCATGGTTACGGCGCAATAAGCAAACGATACAAGCGAAGAAAAAGTGAAGACTTTCTCCCGCAACTATTATACCATTGTCCGTTTTGTTCATGAACATGTTATGCCAACTTTTTCAGAGTTCATTTGAAAACTATGAATTTGAAAACCTCGCCAACGAAGGCGCCACACCGGTTTATAATTAAGCCCATCCCTCTACGCCTTGTTGAGCTCACAAACTTGTGATTCACACAAATTTCAAAGAATTCAAATTTTATAAAACTAATGGCACAAACAGAAAGTTTATAATTGTTCTAAAACAAATGACACTAACAGAAAGTTTATAATTTTGCTGACCTAAAAGCAAAAAGAATTAAAAATAAAGCAAAAACCAAAAGAAAATAAATAATGCAGGAAACAAAACAAAAAACTTGAAAAAAAATAATAATAGCAACAATAAGCATTTTGTTGTAAGTAGAAACAAAATAAAATAAATAAAGCAACAAAGAAAACAAAAAAGTGTTTTGAATTTTAAAACTAATGGCACAAACAGAAAGTTTATATTTTTCTAAAACTAAAAGCACTAACAGAAAGTTTATAATTTTGCTGACCTAAAAGCAAAAAGAATTAAAAATAAAGCAAAAACCAAAAGAAAATAAATAATGCAGAAAACAAAACAAAAAACTTGAAAAAAATAAAAATAGCAACAATAAGTATTTTGTTGTAAGTAGAAACAAAATAAAATAAATAAAGCAACAAAGAAAACAAAAAAGTGTTTTCAAATTTTAAAACTAATGGCACTAATAGAAAGTTTATATTTTTCTAAAACTAAAAGCAAAAAGAAATAAAATATAAAGCAAAAAAACTGCCACCTAGTAGGCCCCACGGCCTGAATACGACTAGAAACCCTACATGGGCCAGGATTCAGGCCCGAGAGGCCCAATAGGCCCACAGCAGTAGCATGATTAGGCCAAAGCCTGCATTAGAGAGGAGCTCGAAGGGGCGCACACCAGCGCTTATAAACCAGTGCTGCGCCCTTCAACTAGCGAGGTGGGACTAAACATTTGGGTTCGGGCAGCACAGGCCTTTGGTCCCGTTGGTGGCACCAACCGGGACTAAAGGGGCATTGGTCCCGTTCATGGCTCAACCGGACCAATGCCCCTTTAGTCCCGGTTGGTGGCACCAACCGACCAAAGGTCGCCGCTTCCGCCCTTTGGGCTGCTGAAAATTGGCCTTTGGTCGGTTGGTGGCACCAACCGGGACTAAAGGGGGCATTAGTCCCGTTTGTGCCACGAATGGGACCAATGCCCTGCTATATAAGCAAGACTTGTGAAATTTTCACATCTCCTCGCCCATTTGCCCCAACCTCCCGGCGCCGCCCGACGCCGTCGCGTCGCTGCCGCCTCGCGTCGTCGCCGTCGCCCTGCCTCGTCGTCGCCGTCCCCCCCTGCCTCGTCGTCGCCGCCGCCTGCCCAGCGCCGCCGCCGCCGCGCCGCCCGCCGTCGCCGTCGCCCTGCCTCGTCGTCGCCGTCCCGCCCGTGTCGCCGCGCCCTCGCCGTCGCCGCCTCTGCCTCCGCGACCTCGCCGACCTCGCCGTCGCCCCCCTGCCTCCCGACCTCGCCGTCGCCTCCGCCTCCCGACCTCGCCGTCGCCTCCGCCTCCCCGCCGCCCGTCGCCGCGACCTCGCCGTCGCCTCCGCCTGATGAGCCCAGCAGCACCTGCCTGCCCCAGCCCCCACCTGCCCTGCCCCCCTGCCCCGCCATGATTTTTTTTTCTGCATATATATGTGATGTTTTTTGTATATATATTGATGTATAGAATATGATGTTTTTATTGATGTATAGAATATGATGTTTTTATTGATGTATAGAATATGATGTTTTTGCAGATAAATGTTCATGTATATATATTGATATATTCATTGATGTATAGAATATTTTATAAAAGAAGAAGAAGAAGAAGAAGAAGAAGAAGAAGAAGAAGAAGAAGAAGAAGAAGAAATGAAAGAAAAAAAGAAGAAGAAGAAGAAGAAAAATAGAAGAAAAAAGAGAGAAGAAGAAGAAAAGAGGAAAGAAGAAAAAAAAAAATCTCCTCTTTTTTCTTCTCTTTTTTTTTTTTTTCTTCTTCTTCTCTTTCTTCTTCTTCTCTCTTTTTTTCTTCTATTTTTCTTCTTCTTCTTCTTCTCTTTTTTTCTTCTTCTCATTTCTTCTTCTTCTTCTTCTTCTTCTTTTTATCGGGAACGAGGGTGTCGAGGATCGCTGAGGGTCGACGGTGGGAACTAGGCTAGAGGGTCGAGAGGGTCACAGAGGGGTCGAGGGTCGTCGAGGCCGGTCGAGGGTCGTCGAGGCCGGTCGAGGTTTCGAGGCACAAGGGTTTGAGGGTTCGAGGTTCTAGGGTCGAGGGTTCGAGGGTTCTAGGGTTCGAGGGTTCTAGGGTCGAGGTTCGAGGGTTCTAGGATCCGAAGGAAGAAGGAAGAAGAAGAAGAAAGAATGAGAGGAAAAGAAGAAAAGAAGGAGAAGAAGAAAGAATAGAGGAGAAGAAGAAAAATAGAATTTTTTCTATTTTTCTTCTTCTCTCTATTCTTTCTTCTTCTCCTCTTTTTTTTTCTTCTTTTTTTTCTTCTTCTTCTTCCTTCTTCCTCTTTTCTTCCTTTTCCGATAGGGGGGTACCGATAGTGTCAAAGGATGAAAGAACGACGAGCTGGGAAACAAATTGCCCAGCTCGGCGAACAAGCGAAGGAATCGTGCCCCCCGCTCAAGGTGCCTGCTAGCGACATCGTCGATCCGAGGATGGTGCCCGGTTATGGCAATCCTGAAGATTACTTGCCCGACGATGTACAATTTGATTTCTTGGAGGTGCAGATACAAAGATACGAGTACGGGAAGCCTCTCGTCAAAGATGAAAGCTCTCTAACACCGATGATGCGAAGGTTGCATGATTGGTACATGAAAACCTGCAAAGAGTCTAAGGGGAGGAGTACTTTGTATGTGAGAGTTAAAAAGGAGCATGACCTCCTTGGAATTGAACTGTTGCCTATTCCATTTGAGGAGTTCTATCAGTTTTCAATCAATTGGCCCTCGATAAAGCAACGGTCACCTGCTACTGTCTGTAAGTAGTACTACTTCTGTCATTAAGTATCTCTATATAACTCAGCCCTTTCATTGCATGTATTTATAAATATCCTCACTATATTATGCAGATTGAAGATTGCCGAATTGAAGAAAAGACAAGTGGGTGATATTGGGTTCATTAACACATATCTCATAGATGCAACTGAGGTTGAATTTCGTGCCAAAGATACCGAGGCCAACTTGCTACAATCGTTGGTAATAAATGAACACAAAGATATAATACTCTTTCCTTACAACTTCAAGTGAGTGTTACTGTCTTGTGGCATATTCGGTTTCCTTATTAGTGCAGGTTATAGTAATGTAATATTGATGAGTTATGCATGTGTGCGCAGCTACCACTATATTCTCCTAGAGATTAAGCTTGAGAAGGGAGTAGTAACTGTCTTTGACTCCAAGCGAAAAGATCCCAAGGAGTATGCGGACATGACTGAAATGCTCGAGAAGTAAGTTAAATCGATCATTATCCACCATATCAGCAACTTTGTTCATTTCTGATATCAAGTAATTGTTTTCTTTGTATGGCAGGGCTTGGGGAAAATTCACCAAAAAAGCTCCGGGACTACCGAAGAAGCTGCAATTTAGACACCCGAAAGTAAGTACTATATAGTAGCATATTCCACGCGCATCTCCTAGTGATTCAAGCGCTAGTTTCATCAATACCATTTAGCATGTGCTTGCTATATATAATTATCAGTTTGATTGACCTCTGTTTCTTGTAAAGTGGTTGTGGCAGGAACAAGGGAATGATTTCTGTGGATACTACGTTTGCGAGTCCATCCGCCACACGACCTGTGAGAGGGGCTACTCCGACAAACAATATGAAGTGCGTAAATAAAAATATTCACAATTTTATTTTATTACCATCATTTGTGTTGAGTTTCATTCATTCATTCATATATATGTATTGACCCCTTTCTTAAAATTAGATGTCTCGGAAGCGGGATGAACTCCTAGCACCAGATCGCATGCGAGCAATTCAAGAGGAATTGGCGGCATTCTTTCTTGACCACGTGATCGCTGAAGACGGAGAATACTATGTGGACCACGCGTCCGTATTGTAAAGATAACTATTGTATATATGTAGCGGTAGTGTCGGATAGATATACGAGAACTTGTTGTTCGACCAATCTCTCGGAGAAGGAGAGGTGGTCGATATCACTTCTCTCTGTATGCATATATATGTTCATGACGATCTTCTGTTTGCTTAATTACTAGCTAGCTAGCATGTCTAGTTAGTCCTCTCTATACGTATGTATAGTACGTAGCGTCGACCAAGCACGGACAAAAGAAAAGACACTTTTCTCTATTAATTAGCTAGCTATAGCACAATATATGAAACACCTAAATTAACCCCCAAAACCCTCAACCCCCCCTCTTTTGAAAAAAAACAAAAACCAGAGCCAAAGAAAGCTGACGCGTGGATGCCTATTGGTCCCGGTTGGTGCCACCAACGGGACCAAAGGCCCTCCCGCCTGGGCTCAGCGGACAGGCCACGTGGAGGCCATCTGTCCCGGTTCTGATAGAACCGGGACTAAAGGGCGAGGGTATTAGTACCGACCCTTTAGTCCCGGTTCATGAACCGGGACTAAAGGCCCTTATGAACCGGGACTATAGGCCCTTTTTCTACTAGTGTAGGTTCAAAGTATATTATGTGTATTGCAACGTGATGTGGACGGTTGAGCAGCTGGAGAAGCATAGATAGATGAGGAATACAGAAAAACCATTAGTGCGTGTGCCGGAAAGATGAGGAATACAGAAAAACCATTAGTGCGTGTGCCGGAAAGCTCTCCGTGTTTGTGTTCTTTCTCTCCATTGTGTACAATTTGAGAAGTGTAGGTGTGTCCACTACATACTCGCGTGTGTATGTGTCCATCGATCTCCTGGGCGGTCCCAACATTTTTCTCCATTGATACATACATATATTCTCTTTTCTAAATTATCTATGAACTTTATTGCATGGTACTTGATAAATACTAGAAGATGGATTCAAAACATATATAGCACAATATTTAATATATACTTGACATTGACGATGGATTCAAAACATTGCACAATGTTTGATAAATGAACATTCCATAGCTCAGTAGAAAATCTACTTGCTTCAAGCTGAAAAATAATAAAATAAAAGACCTACTCTGTTGTTTGCAAAACAATTGTCAGTTGTTTTCCAAATGAACTCACAAATTGCAACCACCGCGCCAAAAGACATTGAATACAACATTGATGCCTACAGTTAGAGCATCTCCAACAGCCGCGCCAAAAGACGAGCGCGCGCGGTAAATTGGCTTTTTAGTGCGCGCGAGACGTTTTCGCGCGCTCCAGCGGTGGCGGAAAACGATTGCGCGCGCGCAGGAAAAGGCGGCAGCTCGCGCGCTACAATTGGCGCGCCGCGTCCGGCGCGCCTATAAATTGCAGCGCCCTCTGCCACTCTCTCCATCTCTCCATCACCCTCTGCCGTGCTCTGCCGCCGACACGCCACCACTGCGCCACCATGCCGCCTCGCCGCCGGGGAGGTACGGGCTACCGCAGCGTCCGCGTGGGTCCTTCCTGCACCTACTCCGCCGAGATTCGGTCGGGCGGCGGCATGCGGCTCCGCCTCGGAACCTTCGACATCGCCCAGCAGGGCGCCCGCGCGTACGACGCTGCGGCATGGCGCCTTCTGCGGTCCCGTCAGGACATGAACTTCGCCGACGTGGCGACGCGGGAGCGGGCACAGGAGGTTGCGCCTTTCCCGCAGCTTCTCACCGATGAGGATCGTCGCAAACACCGGAGGCGGGAGAGTCGTCTCAGGCTGGCCGAGATGGACGAGCAAGCCATGGCGCTGTCGAGCCATCGCTTCCCGGAAGACACTAACGAGCAACAGTTCTTCGCCCAAAAGAGGGCGAAGAGGAGGGAGGAGCGAGCCGACTATCGCGAGGACAAGCGAACATGGAAGGCGGTCGCTAAATACAACCAAGCGCTAGGAGATGCGTCCTCCTGGAACTCCGGCGACGAGCGGTTCCTTGACGCCTACGCTACGACGTCGGAGGAGGACATCACCGAGACAGAGTCTGAGTCGGACGAGTAGTAGTAGTAGGAGAACTATCTACGAAATCAAATATGTATCGAATCGTAGTACGAAAAAACTGAAATATAGCGCGCCTGCTGGAGCGCCGTGGGCGCGCTTTAATTTGCGGCGGCAGCTGGAGCCAGCGCACCGCTGACGGTGTCCTGGACTAGGGGGTGCTCACCACGTCATCTCCCGATCTGTTAGATTGGGCCAAGTACCCCCATGGCCGTATACTCATGGGCCAGTCCGGACAGCTGCCGCATACAAGGAAGATTCCACAAGACTTGGCGATCAAGACAAGGACTCCTCCCCACCGGCGTATTCGGCTAGGACTCTTGTTATCCTAGGCCTCTGGTGCATTATATAAACCAAGGCCAGGCTAGTCGATAGATATACGACAATCATACCATAGGCTAGCTTCTAGGGTTTAGCCTCTACGATCTCGTGGTAGATCCACTCTTGTAATACTCATACTCATCAAGATCAATCAAGCAGGAAGTAGGGTATAACCTCCATAGAGAGGGCCCGAACCTGGGTAAACATCGTGTCCCTTGCCTCCTGTTACCATCCACCTTAGACGCACAGTTCGGGACCCCCTACCCGAGATCCGCCGGTTTTGACACCGACATTGGTGCTTTCATTGAGAGTTCCGCTGTGTGTTCGGCAAAAGGTCGATGGCTCGCCTGCAGATCAACTGCGACTTCGGCATCTTCGTCACCAGCTCGACTGGTCACCTTGGTTCGATCAAGGACTGCGCCCTACCTCCGATCGTCCTGTTCGGATGAGGACCTTCATCAACATCAACTCTGATCTCTATGAAGATCATGGAGGAATCATCCAGGGAGCCCGGGTGCTCAACGTCAACACTGCCCTCGGGCGACCGTACTGTTTTTCTGGACAGCGGACTCGTGTCCGCCGCCACCGCCTCCTTAAGTGTCATTTTAACGATTGGTTCGGTGGAATTGTGCGGAATTGAGTCTATAACAACCCTGGAAAATTTCGTCGAATTCCGATGGAGAAATCTCTGGCAATCCACGATATACCGGAGCCATGTCAAATCTGGACGGAAATCTGGACGAGTTTAGGGCGTGGTGTCCAGATTCTAGCACGGACATCCTTTGGAAGATCCAACCGTTGATCGGCTGCGGAATTCCTATATCTACCACCCCTAAAAATTTCAGCTCGATCCGACCGTCCGAAGTCCGGGAACCTTCCGATTAGTGCATCACCTTTCGGATCTGTTTTCTGCGCAAAAACGAAGCCGACCCGAGTTCGTCTTTTTTATGAACGGGATTTCGGACATCCTTTTTGAAGGAAGTTTTGTATGGGGTATTGTGTTTTGTTCCCAAACACATCCCACTAACTTTAAAATCCTTTGAACATGATCTTCAACATCATGCTGGTGTCAAACCAGTCCGGCAATATTGCTCCACGGCTGCCGACCTGCGCTAGACACGTCGTCACTTTGTTGAGCCGAGCTCAACTTCTTCGGATCATCATCTCGGCAAGCCGAACAAGAGTTCGACATCGCAAAGGATAAATCATCACCAACATCGCCCCCCCCCCACCCCACGGATTACACGGAGCGGGCACACTGGCATCGCCGCACGGTCACTTCATCCAGCCGACATTGACCACGTCACGACCTGCATCGGCAGGGCCGCACTGTTGCTCCTTCAAGCCGGTGTCCATCATGCCGAACTACTTCGACTCATCAGCTGACATCGAGGCTTCGACATCTCGGCTGGACCAGGGGATTCATCATCTCTTTATCAACCTACTCCGGTGACTTTGGCGTCACCAGCCGACCAGCTTCGTCACGATTAGCTGGACCAAGGGGTTTCCCTCGGCAAGCCAACCTCTGCCAGCATTTCCATGCCGTCGCTTTATCGCCCATCAGGCAATGGGTGTGCAGATCGAGTCCCAATTTTGGGAATCACCTTCCTTCGGATTGCTACAACAAATAAAGCAGGTGCTATTAATCCTAGTATTTTTTGCTTGTTTGGGTTCATTTTTCCTAAGGAATTATTACTCTGGTTTGTCCATCATATGTACACAGGTCTATCAAATGGTGGCCGCATTATCGATGGTCGCATTGTGGTTCGGTCAGTTTCCGTACATAGTCCGGCGAACGCCGCATCCGGAACTCGGACCGACCTGTGAATTCAGGCTTTGCCACGCCTTTACTGCATCACGCCGACGCCCTGCATCGACATTGACTTCGGCGCCAGGCCATATTTCTTTTATTACTCACTTTGCATAAATTATTTATTATGCAACTTTTTTTTAATTATTATTATTACTATTACCCCCGGTTTGCACTATTTTTTGTGCACAGGAAAATGATCCAACCGGACTATATCCTTTGGCGTCACCTCGGCTGGACGGGGGGCTTTGTCAACACTTCATTACCCCATGTCGGGGACTTCGGCATCACTCTGCCGGCCTGCATTGACCGTGCTATGTCACCACTTCGGAGAGCTGAGCTCTTTGCTCCGCCACCTCGGGACCGGCTTGGGGGATGGAACCTTGTCCCGCATCAAGCTCGGACCGCGTCATCAATACCGAACACATTAACCAACTAAGTTGCCTTCATGCTCAAAGTTTTAAATTTTTAACTTATGTTCGGTTCGATCAAGCATTATACTTTTTTGGAAAAAAGTTGCTTGTAAAAAATTTCCTTGTCCAAACTTTGTTTGTGACGGACAAATTCAAATACCCAGTTCACTTGGGGGCTTCTTTCATGAAGCCTTTCCTCTTGCATATGATTATACTTGTACGGCTTCGTTCCTTGTTCGTGTATTACGCCACAATATGCACCATATTGACTTAAGCGATTTGCAAGCTGGGTTGCCTTGCTCCTGTGTTTACCCCTACATTTCTGATTGTTCGGCTAGGGAGTAAAGGGAGCACATCTGCGATTGTCACGATCGGGTCACCCGAGCCGGACCTCAGACTGGGTGAAGCCGAAAGCTAGCGCTCTTACTGTTTTCAATAATGGTCGGCACACAACGGAACTCATGAGTACAAAAAATCTATTGCACAAGTCTCATAGTAACAATGAGCACCGAAGAAAGGTATCGGTGGGGGTACTATTTTCTTCGAAGATGCTTCTTACACTTTGTTAGTAATATAGCATAAGTTCCCTGAGCGCGCTTTGTCTGTTACAGCCTTATGGCCTGATTGCCTGGTTATCGGAAACACCGTTGATATTCTCGACAGGTGGAGTACATAACACTTTTCGGTCCTTGACCGAAGAGGGAGAAGCCGACGGTCGGTTAAGACGCGTTTAAAGTTCGGGTGAACAAAGATATGATATTAGTACTTCGGTACATACAATCATTATACATAAAATTCTTTTACCCAAATCACGTGGGGGCTCTTAAATTAGTATGAGTTGTTTTTCTTCTTAGTCGTTGCAAAGTCTTTTTTCTATCACTCCTTTCTCGATGCAAGTGTGTGGTCAATAGCCGGATAGCCTTGCTTCTCTCTAAATCCGCTTGAGTGCAGTTTGCTAAACTAGCCTCGGAGAAGCACTCCGCCTTCGGGATAAGGAGGTTGAAGCCATAGGCTGACCCGCTTGAAGTCTTGAGATAGGATGTGTCATGTTAAAGCTCGACAGAAGCACCTTTTTTTTAAAGTCCAATTTTCGGATTGGCACCGAACACTTGATCTAGTTCGGACATTAAACTTTTGAATAAGTTTTTTGGCTTTTCGAGCCTATGGCACTTTTAAACAATTTGTGCGTTTCCAGCATTAGTCTCGCATTTCGGCAAAAACATTCTCGGATATTGCTTTATATGCATCGGTTTCGAATTGTGTCTTCGATCAATAGTTGGGTTGCCGGCTCCTGTGCTTAACTCCTACGTTCCGCTTTGTTCGGCTAGGTGTGCAAAGAGAGAACCACTGCGATTGTGCTTCCAGTTTGCATGATCAAGCACCTCAGTGGAGAAAGCCGAAAACTGACTGTCACAATAGGCGTAAACTGGTCAGCGATCTGATGACTATGTTAAATGACGGGCCGTTCATAACATTGGCCGAAGTGTTTGCGGCTTGACCTCGGATGTCGCAGAACACTAACCGGGGGCTCATAGCTAGCTTCCCCAGTTTAAAGCTCCTATGAGTAAGCGAAAGTTATAAAGCCCGCATATCTGGTTGCCTCGTTTCCTCTAACACAACCGCCTTTGGGCACCGAGACGTCGGCTAAGAGTTGTTTTGTTAGTACGGTAATATCCTGTGTAGTATCTACCAAGGTGTAGAAGCCGACGATGGGCCACTTTCAACTGATAAACGGTCACAATGGAGTCAAAATAATGATCTAAAGTATTTGGATACATAGAATCATTACACATAATCTGTGATTTTACTCTGGATATCGATCCTTAATTAGGCCACCCGTGTCCACATTAAGGCTCGGGGGCTACTGGGATTTGCGCTCATTATTTACAAATATTAAAGGGGCACATCGATCCCCTGATCTGGTGTTGCCACCCGACCAGTGTCTCGGGGGCTACTGCATTGCTTATTCAATGCAGAGAATTCAAAGTGCTCAGTGTTCGGCTTGAACGAACAATGCGCATACATGTCTTCGGGCAATAATAGGTACCATATGGACCTATCCGGCGTCAAGCTAGTATACTGCAGCGACTTCTCACGACCCTCTCTCAGCGTTCGCCGATCACTATTATCTCTAATATATTACACTGCATTTTTATTCCTATGTATGCTGCCGAGCTAGGAGTTGATCCTCAGGCCGATTTCGCGCATCGACCTGAGTCTCAGGGGCTACTGGGAACCGTGGTTTTATGCTTTCCTTCAGGTGCGTCTCGGGTTTTAGACTGATACACACCTTGAGGGATACTGGCTATATATCTCGGCAGAGAATAAACTGCACCAGTTAAAAATATTCACAAAAAATCAGCTCGCGGTCGGGGTGGTGCACCACCTTGGAGGCAGTCCGGCATAAAGCTCGAGCACTAGCGGCTAGCTCCATAGAGGGCATTTCCGGCATTAAGCTCGGCTAAACTCCTTCAACTTTTTGGAACCAAGATGATCTATGACATCTTGGATATAGTCCGGTGTTGGAACTTGGACATAGTCCGGCGTTGGAGCTCGGATACATTTCGGCGTTGGAGCTCAGAAGCAGTCCGGCATTGGTGCCCGGCTGCAAAAGATACCTTGAATACAGTCCGGCATTAGAGCTCGGACGCAAGACGACACTGCCTCCCGGGAACAACTTCAAACCCGATGTGTGGCATAAAAATAACAAGGCATTAATAAAGGCCGGAAACTTAAAGGGGCTCCTCGGATACCCGACATGTAAACTCTTCGGATGCACTTCGGCGATCCTCAAGATCGAAGATGAGATTTGTTGAACCAGTTTTCAAGACCGACGACCGAAGATGACGAACAGTTCGGAAGAATCGAGGAGCGTTACTAACTTGAAGACCGGTTCAGGGGGCTACTGACGGTGTCCTGGACTAGGGGGTGCTCACCACGTCATCTCCCGATCTGTTAGATTGGGCCGAGGACCCCCATGGCCGTATACTCATGGGCCAGTCCGGACAGCTGCCGCATACAAGGAAGATTCCACAAGACTTGGCGATCAAGACAAGGACTCCTCCCCACCGGCGTATTCGGCTAGGACTCTTGTTATTCTAGGCTTTTGGTGCATTATATAAACCGAGGCCAGGCTAGTCGATAGATATACAACAATCATACCATAGGCTAGCTTCTAGGGTTTAGCCTCTACGATCTCGTGGTAGATCAACTCTTGTAATACTCATATTCATCAAGATCAATCAAGCAGAAAGTAGAGTATTACCTCCATAGAGAGGGCCCGAACCTGGGTAAACATCGTGTCCCTTGCCTCCTGTTACCATCCACCTTAGACGCACAGTTCGGGACCCCCTACTCGAGATCCGCCGGTTTTGACACCGACAACCGCCACGCGCAAAAGCTGGCTAACCCGGGGCTTTATCGTGACTTTTAGCGCGCGGCGCGTTGCGCGGCTGTTGGAGATGCTCTTAGCCAGATAGACAATACTGACATGCAGGCCAGGCCACAAGGCAAGTCCATTACAAAAGATACATCTCAGTTTTCATATCTAACTACATACTATTTTGGGGACTTTTGGTTTTCACCAAGATGTGTGAACCACCCTAAAAGAATAAACTGAATAATCTTTCCGTTCCTTGATAGGTTTTTAGCTAGTTAGGTTCTTTTGCTGGCGTGCTCAACCCAATCTACAAATCCACTACTCCCTCCATTCCCTTATACAAGGCCACTATGGAAAATATATTTTGCATCTATACAAGGCCACTAACAGTAATTGAGGTGTAAATTAATGATGTTTCCTCGTATTAGCAACTTGTTTAATACTTGCATGCATATAGTCATAACGACACTGCACTACTTCCTTCTCATTCTTTCCTTGCATGCATGCCGACGTATTAATGATCTCAGTTAACGAGAAGAAAAGTTGGCTTGAAAATTACTAGTCATTAAATTTTACCTTGGTACCTGTAATCTGAGTTTGTGGCCTTGTCTAAGTGAATGGAGGAAGTAGTACGCATCTGATTTGACACTCAAACGTAGGTACGTCCACAATGATGGTCGATCTAAGTATGACTACATTTTGGTACATGTACAAGCCTTCTCTTGCTCGGCGGTGAGATGAGATTGTTGTTTGGTTTGCTTGCTCCAATGTCCTACAGTCAAGCCAATTTGAGCACCTGTTGGCCATGGGCCATACCACACAAGCTTGTTCGTGATAGTTTCGTCTTCATGGGATGGCTAACTAGATTGTTATCTCTCGTGTAGATGGATAGTTAATAGAACAACAAGCTATACTTATATATATTGCAGGTGGAAGGACTGGTCAGCTGGCTAGCTAGCCCGACATGCTTTACCCAATTGAGCGAATGCAGTACATATGAGGATGGGTCATGCATATCTCCTGCTTGTTTTGCCTGTCATGCATCTCATTGGTCTTTCATTTTTTCCCTCAGTGCACTTTTGAATCTGTAATGAGCAAAGCATGTGGCTGGCCCACGCGTACAAAAGAAATACAACACACACGAATGCGTGTATACCATGAAATGAAACAAACTAATGTGATCATCAACCAAAAAAAATTCCTCTTAATAAACCTTAAAAAAAGAACCAATTAATGGTTTGATGGTTAGGACGGGCTGACCCTACACAGACGCATAATCAGCCGATTTCATTAGTCGGCTGGCCAGCCGACCTATCCATCCCGATCTGAACATGCCTAGCCATTAGATGTGCCAGTGCAACAAACATGCAAGAGAAAGAGTTTGCTTCGTTTCTCCTTATCGCACCAACAAGGCGCACGAAACATACATTTTACTTTGTTCCCATATCGTGGAATGACCAACGAATAGCCAGCGTCTACGCAACATCGACGACGCTCCCACAACAGCGACCGCAACATCGGTAGTTGCTCCCAATGAACCGGCATAGCCGCAAGACAAGTGACCCCCAGCAGCATCGGCTACAACACAGATGACTCCTGCAACACTCACCACAACACCGATTTGGAAACCATTGGTGCCCCTCGCAGCACGGAGGACGTTGGTTGGGGTCATCGCAGCATCACCGGTTCCCATGTTTGCGGGGGTGTAGCACCCAAGGTGGCAAGCTTATAGTAGCACCGCCTACGCATCATGCTAGCTACACCATTCTTGCAGAAGTGCACGCCAATGTCCCAACAAGACTGTCGATCGACATCTACCTTGCAGGTGACGGCAGAGCATCAACAATTGTGTTTCTCTCGACCGACCATGGTGACAACATTGTGAGGCGGGTGCAGGTCAAGCTTGCTGCATCGGTGCCCAGATGGTGGCTACATGTGCGATTTCAACTGCAGCATCAATGTCTCCTCGCTGGCCATGGCAAGATGACCATCTTCTGTCAAGCCTTGGAGAATCTTATATTTGGTCAAAGTAGAGATATTTTGACTTTGAACAAAACTTGTATGTGGACTAGAAAGGACCGGAGAAAGTAAGTGACAAAGGGACACGCGGTCAGTGGGCCCTGTGGGGACATAGCAGGATGTAGAAATTAGCCAGTTTTAATTATTTTCCTTAGGACATTCCTGGTACCCTCAACCCACCAAGGATTAACCCAGGTTTGACGATTTGTTCAGTGGGATTGCATATTATTATTTTCAGTGGATTTCTCTTTTTTTTTTTTTCCGTTTTGGTGTTTCGGTTTCGACTTTGATTTTGCTTTTAACTTGTTTTTACTTTTCTCCTGTTTCTTAACCTTAATTCACTAATATCGTTAAACTCATGAATATTTTTTAATACATGAACATTTTTTAAGATTTATTAACTTTTTAACCCATACACATTTATAAATTAAGTAACATTTTCTGAGATTTGTGAACATTTCTGTATTTATGAACATATTTAAAGAGTATATAAAAATATTCAAGAACCATTTGTAGGTCTATGCGCATTGTTTTATTTCGGTAAAATTCGCAAATTGTATTTTTACTTTTAGAAAATAAAGAAAACCAAAGAAAAATTAGCTGAATGACCAGAGGTATTGCTCCGTAACATGCACAATGCAACAACGCTCAACTATGCCAGCCATGATCAGTGGGCTAGTGCGCTTGCCCACCAATTCGACACACACAACCCTCAGGAATTTGAGAAATAGAACACTTGTACCGTGCAGTCCTCCTATCTTTTGTTTTTTATAGGGTTTCCTATCTTTTGCTTACCGCAACATATAGTCATAAATTTCACAGTCCTCGCATTGTGAACTGGCCCACTTCAGTGCTAAATTTTGTTCCTTTATTTTTTCTCTTCTATTTTTTCATCTACTATTATAGTGAAAAAAATCTGCTGCCAGAATTTTCGATATGCTTATAATATGTGTATACATGAACTAATTTTTTCATGCAGTTGAAAAATGTGCGTAATTTTTGAAAATATTCAGAAAATTTAAAATCTTCTAAACATTTGAGAATTCTGGAAATTTTAAAAAATTCAATATTTCCATAAATAGTTTGTATTTTTGAAAAATGCCCATGTTTTGTAAGAAAGTGCTTATGTATTTTATGAAAGTATTGTATATTAGAATTACTTATTTAATTTAAAAATGTTATCAATTTTTTATATTTAGGAAATTTTTCATCAATTAAATAAAGATTGAAAAAGGAAAAATAGAAAATAGAATAACAGGAAGAAAACCGGTGGAAGACAAAGAACACAAATTGTGGGACTAAAGGCGCTCCACGTGGCCGTTGTCTGGAGCTCCACCTTTAGTCCCGGTTGGTAACACCAACCGGGACTAAAGTAAATTTTACGATTTTTTTATTTTTCTTAAATTTTTCCTAATTTTCAAATTTCTGAATTATTTTACAATTTAATCTCTAATCACCCCTCATCACTGCTCAATTTAACCTCTAATCTCTAATAACCCCTCATCATTCCAAATCATCAGACTTCCCGGCAGGTCACCCATCCTCTCACTTTTCCAGCCTGAGCACGCTTAACTTTCGGGTTCTATTCCCACTCGTTTCCAAGTCCGCACTTGTTGTTTTCCTGACAATAATAAGATGTCAATCCTATTAACCCTCAGGAGTTTAGTTTAAGCATGAAGTCACACGTTTCACTATCTGATTTTGAAACTATTATTCTACAAAACAATAATTATTTAGTAACACTATTATTTTATTGAATAAGTAGTTTGACCATAGTTTGATTAGATTTGACCAGAATTCAAAAAAAGGAAATAATTATTTAGTAACACTAATATTCATGAATAATTATTTAGTAACATCAATACTTCTTGGATAAGTAGTTTGACCATAGTTTGACCAGATTTAACCAAAATTCAAAAAAACTCAAATTTGAGCATAACTTTTTTTCCTTTTAGAATTTGAGGATTCTAAAATTTGGAAAACGGCCCATGGCCATCAAAATCGGATGCGGATTTTCGTGCTGAACATTTTGATATATTATACGTTTTTCTCCGACATCGTACGCAAAAGTTATAGCCGTTTACTTTTTCATAACACTTTTTTCCAAAACATGTCCAAATTTAAGTTTTTTAATTTACCTAACTAGTAGATGTAGTAATATAACTACGTCTCGAAGGATTTTATTTTATGAAGTTTTTATCATTTTCTTTTGTTTTTTTCAAAACTGAAATGGTGATAAGGGGGGTAGAGTTTGAGACACGAACCCCTTTAGTCCCGGTTCGTGTCTCAAACCGGGACTAATGGTCTAATCTTTAGTCCCGGTTTGAGAGACGAACCGGGACTAAAGGGCATCGCACCCTTTAGTCCCGGTTCGTGTCTCAAACCGGGACTAAAGGTCTCATTTGAACCGGGACTAATGCCTTTAGCCGCTCGAACCGGGACTAATGCTCACATTAGTCCCAGTTCGTAATGCAACCAGGACTAATGTCTATATTGAGCTGTGATCAAAGCCTTGTTTTCTACTAGTGATCTTCATGTGTGTTTCTCTTGTAATTTGATGCAATGAGTGTGATTTAGGGACTTCCATTTAACTTAGTGAGAATACTACTCCTTGTTACATGTCCAGATAATCACATGAAGCATTTGTTTTCATACCTAGTAAATCTTAATACTGGTCAGTGGGACTACGATATAATTATGTGAAGTTGTCAATGTGCATAATAAAGTAACCGAGCAATAGTTTAGATAACTGTTGTGTTCTTATATGTCCTACTTTGGAATCCATTCAAATTTTAGATTATACATGCCCAACCCACACGCATTTGGAAATTTGGCACCAACAAAAGCTTGCCAGTGTTAGGCTGATTGCACCCCGAATGTCAATTCAACCGATGTGATTCAGTGATAACCTGTTGTGCTTAATTACCATAAATGCATTTAGCTTCAGGTTAAGCGCACTCACCACTTTTCGCTGCCCCAATGTGCAAATATTTCACAAGGAAACTGTCTACTTGCCTTGCAATTGAAGGTAACATGCATCATGAAGTTCAGTTTGTTGACCCCTGGGCAGTGTCCATAACGATGATGTGTTGGATCTCCTCTACTCCAAGCTAAATAGACCAGGTACCGAAATTTCTCCTTCACCTGTTGTGCCCTTACTATATTGCGTTCAGTCACATGTATATCAAACTGCATGTTAGGTCTATTCTTTTATACAATTTAGGTGGTTTTCCCAGTTTCCCGTTTAGATCTGGATATCTGGTAGTTGGCTTATCACCTTATTGGGAAAGTAGCATTAGTGTGTGTTGGGAATTAGCACACAAATGCACTTGTGGTTAACTGAAAACTGCAACGGAAACAAATAATCTCAGCACCACATCATGTACTAACTAAAGGATCGTTGCTTAGCACGGAAGGAAACATATGCAGCAGCATATATGGAGGCAGAAAATGTTACTCAGCAGGCAAGACACTCCTTAGCCAAGTGTCTTGTGATAGGAGTAAGTTTCTGGACAGCAGCAAGCATCAACAAAGACACACCAGATTTTTTACGTGGAAAACCCCTCAACTTGAGGGGAAAAACCACGGGCCGAAGCCACCCATATCCTCTTCCACTATTATCAAATGTGGGATACAACAAGTTCTTCTCTGGACAGCACTAGAGGATCTCATACATCAAGATTTCTGAATCTTGGATGAACACAACAAGATTTGGGGCTCAAGAACTAGGGATTGGAACAATCTCACCAAAGATGTTGAAACCGAAGCTTGAAGGAGACATGGTAGTGAATCTGGACCATCACAACCTTGGGGAGAAATTCCCTTTCTTCTTCCTTCAATCTTCCCCTTCTTCCCTTGCTCTCTTGGTTTTCTCTCTTGGAGGATGGACTGATTTTCATCACTCTTGGTGGTTGCTGCTGGATGGAGGGTAAAGCATTCCATCCACCCATGTGCAAAGTCCAAAATGACCCTAGGCCATAACCCTAATGGGTAGTGGGCTTCTGCACCTCTTTTGGCTGCCTAAAAGGCCTTAAATGGTCATCTCCTCACAGCCCACATGAGAAGGATATCCCAACAGTGTGTTGCGTGCAAATGGGAGAAAATAAAGCAGCACTGTTGCAGTACATCTGTCGCTTTGTCCTTAAGAATCGTGGTCTTCTTTTCTCTCTAATTTGGTGGGCCTTTAGAGAAATGGAAAATTGATCTAGTTTAAAAGAACTTTTCTCTTATTATTCTTATTGTCGTGCTCACAATTTTGTATAGATTGCTCGCTTTGAGATCGATTGCACTAGTAGTGGTTGGAAAATACTCTAAAAGGGCTCCATTTTAATCCTCGTGGATCTTATGAATTAGCTAGTCGTAGATGCATCAGAGCATGGAGATAAGGATGGATGTTCTCGCCTTCAGAAGCTGAAAATGTGTCTAGAAGCCATTTAGACAAAGCAGCACTGTTCTTTTCTGGACTAGCAGTATTGTTGTATTTACATCTATGGCTTTCAGAAGTCTCCAGCCGAATCGGGTTGACATAACCAATGACGGAGTCAAAGAACCACACAATACATATTTGATAAATAATTGATAATGGGTTCAAAACGTGCACAATGATGACAACTCCACATTGCAATGCTCAACAGAAGATCTTGTCGTTGCACCGGATCATCGAGTATGAAAAAACCATAGATCAAGTCCACTTACAAGGCTGGACTGAATAACCTTCCTCGACTTAATCCAGACCTTTGGTACAGGCACAATCGCCCGGTTCGTCAACTTCGATATGTGATTGTGGTTTAGTTTGCTCCAATCTCCCAAGCCCAAGTTAATTTCGACACTCGTTGGCCATGGGCCATGTGGCAAGAGCTGGTTGTGACAACATTTTCTGCAAGGGTTGGCTAAGTAAGTTGGTTCGCTCGTTTGGGCGGTGAATCAAGACCTTATATAGCAGCAGTATAGCAGCAAACGATTCCTATGTAATACAGCCGTTGAGCTAGCTAACCTACATGCCCAGCCCGATGGTTGCAAAGGTAAGGTATGGTATGCATGCATGCATTTGAGGACCAGTCATGCATTCCTACTCGTTTTTCCTGTCATGCATCTCAGTGGTTTTTCATCAGTGCACTTTTGCGTCGGTCTCACCTAAACGAATCAAGCCTTTAGCTGGCCCGCATGTACATGTGCATATAACACGCTTGAATGTTTGTATCACGTCAAATAAATGAAACAGATTATTCTGATCATCAATCTTTTTGTCCAGCTGGGATGCATGATTGGCCTACAAAAAAGAAACATACATGCACTGGCCTTGTAGAAATTATAGGATGATTGAATATTGTTTTTGTTTTGTGTTCATTGATGTGACCCTTGTAGGGGTATATATAGGAGTACATAAGGGGTAGAGGCTTGGAGTACAAGACAAGTTACACGGTTTAAACCTATTCGATCTGTACTGCTTATCTTTATCTTTAAACACAATATACTTTTAACATTCGCCCTTTGTCGTAGCGGAAGTGAAGCAGACGATTGCGACTTAATTTGAACTCTGTGCTTTTGTCGTCTTCTCCGTTGCGCCATCATCAACTGCGTCTCTGATGGGTCAACACCTGGTGCGGTGACTGCGTCCCTTCTGGTGCCCTCCTTGTCTCTCTTCTGTTCCCTCCCACAGTCACAACGGGAGTGGCATGAATGCTAGTGATGATGCAGACGCTGTTGACTGGTGTTGTTGCTGATCAGTTGTCGTAGACATTGCCTTTGATGTCGATGTCGAGGTAGCCGATCATGGTGATGTAGCCGTGGTCGATGTTGTAGTCGTCATGGATGATGAAGCTGCACAAAGCCGGAGGCGCAAAAATTTGCGCTATATTGTTGATGACGGAGTTGCAGTCGTGGACGATGCACCTTACGGATGTCAGAGGTTGCCGTCGACGAGGAGTCCACCGGTTTTGCCAGGACTTGAAGAAACCATCGAGCACACATCGGTTTTGTCAGAACCGTGTGGCCGTGTAGGGATCATCACTATAGTGACCTTGTCAATGCAGTCTGTTAGAGGACGTTAGTTGTGCATCTTGTGGACAAGGTGGCGGCCCTATGTTAACGATGATGGTGATGAAGACCACGTTAATGAAGACCTTGGCGATGAAGTATCGGCGATGGCGTTGCAGCAGCATGTCGACAATGATGCGTCGCTGGAAGGCGTCTCTATGGCGACGAAGTGTCAAGAAGAATTGCATGTCTTTCCACATCGGTCTGGCGTGTAGATGGTGCATGTCGTAGTCGCTTCCCGTAGATGTGCTCGATGAAGTTTTTTTTTCTTGGGTGCGATGTCGTGGTACAACTTGTGTGTAGGTCGGCTTGACAAGGTCGATGCAGGTGCGTGCGGGTGTTCGCCCTCCCGTGATCGATGCACGCAGCTAGTGCAGGTTCGGCTGGGTGAGGGTGAAGACGGTTGATGCAGATGTTCTCGGCACAGTGGTCCGCTGCGTTGCTCCAATCCGGCGTCCGTACATGACGCGTAGATGATGCGCCGGTCTCCTATTTGCGAGCTCGTTCGGCCCGCCTGCGCTAGCTGCTCCTCGCATGACGCCGCATGTTGATGTAGAGCGGACGTGGTGATGGAGGGTTGTCGAGGCAGGGAGTCCGAACGCGAATATAGCGTCCCGCTTGGGATTGCTGGTCCGGCGGGCAGACGGTCAATGTAGAGCACATGCGTGTGTGTCGTCGTCCCGGCCGTATTGGTCGTCTGTAGCGTCATGGTGTTGCTTGAGTCGGAGCAGATTGATCTGCCACGTCGCGGAGTTGAGTTGCCGGAACCTGGTGCTTCGTGAAGCATTTGCTCGTGGTCTTTTGGAGCCGGTTGTGTGCGTGAACCTGGCTAAAATTCATCAGACCACATGCATCATGTGCATGGCTTAACACATGGACGTGGGATGCTCTTGGCTTGCTGATGTTGCGTGTGCACCGAGAGGAGACCTGCGTGTATCGCTAGATCACTCGTGATCTCGCGCTGGAGTCGATGCAATGGCGCAGCTCCACCGGGACGCTTGGCCGCCCGTGGCACCTGGCGCGTCAGTCGCGCACTCTTGGATGCCTTCCAGTGCCGGATCTGCTGAAGCTTGAAGTCAATGTTGGACTAGAAGACGACTCTATCAGATTGAGTTTCTAAAGGATTATTTGGTGGCTAAGAAAAAAATCTACTAGAAGAAATTTCGGAATTGATCCAATCTAAACTTAGAAAATCAATCTAAACTTTGATTGATCTGGTGTCGTGCCTCGGGGAGAGGAGATTGATCTCCCCAGAGGCGGCGCGCTACAGAAGTGGTGAATGTGACCTAAGATCGGCGTCGTGAGACTAACCGCTCTGATACTATATAAAAATTACAGGATGGTTGAATATTGTTGTTGTTTCGTGTTGTACTGACGTAACCCTATATATAGGAGTACACGAGGGGCAGGGGCGGAGCTGGCCCCGGGCACCCAGGGCCCATGCCCGGGGCGTGAAAAGTTTCACAAGTTATAATTATATAGTTTTCTGCAGGCCCGGTGCAGCCCAGTGAAAAAAGAAGAGCCAAACCTTGATGGGCTGCCTTACCAGAACGTACACGCACACGAGGCGACACCACCCCACCACGATCGAGCATCCCGCCCAAAAAAAGCCCCACGATCGAGCGCACTAGGCACAGGCGCGCAGTGCTGTTGGTAAAAGAAAAAAACAAAACAAAACGCTCGTGCCGGAGTAAATAGCATAAAACTACTAGTTTACGGGTTAAGGTTTCAAAAAACTATCGGATTTATTTTTTTCGCTGATAACTACCAAGTCAGGGGTTGGCTGTTTCAAAAAACCCCAAATCCTCTTTGTTAAAAAATTAAACATGTTTATGACAGGTTGGGCCCGCCACTAAATGCACCGTTTGGTTGACTGTTTGTTTGACTGTTAACTGACTTGTGGAGGCCACATGTCAGCACCTCATCCACAGATTTTTATGGATTAGCCCCTACAAATATTTTAAAAAAGCAATCGGGTCCATGGAATCATTTAAAAAGCAATCGGGTCCTTGGACCATCGCCGCCGTGCCTGCAAAGGGCTTTGCCCGTGGTCGCTGTTGCGCCTCCATGGGGCTCCGCCCGTAGTCGCCGCTGCACGCCACCATGGGTGGTCGCCACCGCGCGCCGCCGCCATGGGGTTCCGCCCGCGGTCAACGCGCGCCATGGGGCTTCGCCCGTGGTCGTCGCTGTTGCGCCTCCATGGGGCTCCGCCCGTAGTCGCCGCTGCACGCCACCATGGGTGGTCGCCACCGCGCCGCCGCCATGGGGTTCCGCCCGCGATCAACGCGCGCCATGGGCTTCGCCGTGGTCGTCGCCGCCGCGCCATGGGGCTCGCCCGCATGATGCGCCTTGCAGCGCCATGGTGGGCGCTGTGTACGCCGCCGCCTCCCCTCCCAAGCCGGCGACGACCACGTCGAGCTTGAGGAGCTCGCGGCAGGGGATAGCGGAGGCCACAGGCGAGGCACGGCGCGGCCGCAGGCGAGGCACGGCACGACATGGCGGCAGGGGATAGCGGAGGCCACAGGCGAGGCACGACGCGGCCGCAGGCGAGGCACGACACGGCATGGCGGCAGGCGAGGCACGACATGGCGGCACGGTGGCAGGAGAGGCATTGCGCGCGCGGCTCGCCGGCCGGTGCAGGCGGCTCGGGATCGAGCAGGCTGCAGCAGGCGCGTCTCCTTTGGAGACCCGATTGCTTTTTGCAAAAACATTTAGGGACCTGATTGAAAACTCACAGGTGGGCCCCCCTTGTAAGCTAACGGTCAAAGTAAACGGTCAAACAAAAGTGTGGGGCCCAACTGCCATAATCGCGATCAACTACTAAAGACTCGATGATTTAGGTTTTTTGAAACAGCGGACCGCGCGTTTGGTAGCTTTCTGAGAAAAATTAAAAAGTGATAGTTTTTTGAAACCATAGCCTATAAACTAGTAGTTTTATGCTATTTACTCCTCGTGCGGCCACCGCCGACTCGCGCGCACGCTGGAGATCGATATCCAGACTCCAGCGCTCGCGTCGCCGTCCGTCGAGGTGTCGCCTCCGCCCCTGGCCGCCCTACTTTCTCCCTGGTCCCAGGCTCCCGGCTGCCGTCCTCCGGTTCTGTGCATCGTTCACCTGCGTGGCGCTGGTTCACTACCGGCTGTCCGCTGCCGCAACTTGCAATTTTGTCGATGCTTTCCTTGTTTCCCCATGATGCTCTCTATTTATACCATGTTCTACTTGTATTAGTGTATAAATTGCTCCAGACTAAAAATTAATTGTAATACTGTGTATGTATGTATCCAGTCATATATCTAGGGTTGTATTGTTGAACTCAAATTGATGTAATTGGCAAATTCATTTCATAATGTAGAAAAAGAAGATGAAGAGATTTGTATCAATGACAATTGTGTCACTTTATGTTTATGTCCTCTTTTATTAAATTTTGCTTTTTATATCTTGAAGGTGTTGGCTCTTATTCCACAGTTGATAAGGTTATGGGAGGCATTGATAAGGTAAACCATTGATTAGGTACTCTTTTTTAGCATACACTGTTCTTTTTAGGTTTTTGTCAAGTTTTTATCTATTTTGCTGTATCGTTAAGCATCGAGTTTAAATTCTAAATTTTTCATGCAATTGAACTGTATTTGGTACGAGGTATCTTTTGAGGTAGTTAACAACCTTATGGACATTAACTTTCTTCCTGGCGGCAAAATTTTATTTAGGCCCGGGGCTTGCTCCAATCCTGGCTCCGCCACCGATGAGGGGTATATGCTTGGAGTACAAGACACGTTACATTGTTTATTAAACCTATTCGATCTATAATACTTATCTCTATCTTTAAACACAATATACTTCTAACAGGCCCAAGTCGGTGTCGTCTTCAGTGTTGCTAGATCACATTTGAGCTAGAGCAGCTGTTTGGACCCAATTCTGATTCGAGTTCTCAGATTAGAGTCCTCCTTGCAAACTTCAAGGACCAAGTTGCAATTTTTTCTTAAGTCCTTTTCTGATTTGTAATATCACTGCTGATAATTAATGCAGCTCTTGGGAAAAAGTTAGTGTGTGGACTGTTTTTTGTTGATGCTTCCCGAGGCGCTTGTGAAATCAAAGCCAAAGTTGCACTGCCTGCCTATAGGCCCCAAGCCGAGAGGAAGAAAAGGAGCTTGCGTCGATGAACCAGACGCAATGGCTCCACAAGGCCACCCTTCAGTGAGAAGATACATCGATGTGGTCTTGAGGACCGGCAATCAACCGCTGCTGCATATTCCTCTAAAAGAGGACGGAGGCCGCCACGGTCATCAGTAGATTCTCTACTGTCATCGATGTGGATGATCCTCTTCGGAGTCCTTAATTAGAATCTCGAGCTCCACATCACCCCTTCTTGGTGTTCACCATCAAGGAAACAAGATAAGAGCATGCCAATACGTGGTCACAATGCGTGACAAAATTAATGATCTCATTATGCTCCGCCTAAACACAAAATGTTCCACATGATTTCTCAACTGTGGGGCAGATTTTCAACGAGGCATTCAGATTTGAGCCATGTAAGTCAATTTGGAGGTGTGTTAATCATCGGCCAACCAACGCCAGAATCTGGAGTCTGGAGTGCCAGACATAAGATGAATTCCTTGAAAGCGAGTCCATAGGAGACAAAAATTTCAACTTGGATAGTATTTGAGAACCTGTCAGCCATGTAGACCATTTAACCATGCTTCTTTTCGAAGGCGCATGGACGGTCCTGTTCTCTCTCCCGAGAGATGGAAAGACGGCAGCGGCAATTGGGGGTCCTACCAACAAGTATCATGACGGCTGTGAGGAAGAGGTCGGATCAGATTTTCCGCATGGCAGCGGGGCACCTAGCCATGACTTAATTATTGTGGTATTATATTTGTACCGTAGCAAGTAAAGAAGAAACAGCACAACTAAATTTTGAATCAAGCGTGCCAAAGCAGCCCAAATGGTTGAATTGGGGCAACAAACCATTGATCCAGTTGACCAAGTAGTGACTAATTCCGTAAATCCACCTACCTAAAAGAGTTTAGCAAATAATCTCAACAAGTGGCAGAGCTACTACAATATACTGTGTGTATATGGTGGACTCCATCGACCAAAAGAAAAATACAATGCAAATCCTGAACCTATGATGCACAATTCGCAAATACCATTGTTTGACCAGAGACGCACACCTGAAATGACATTTCTGACCAGAGAAGCCTGGTTGCTAGCATGTTGGTATCCTCCAATTTCTCGCTCAAACATGACAAAAATACTAGGGCAATGATCATGAACATTGAATAAAGTACTAAACAGCATGATATTTTCTTTGGCATTTATGCATGCATTTTAAGTCTTTAACATGATTAAGCGAATGCAGTACATTTGGGCAGCGGTCATTCATGTGCACATTGTTTTGTCTATCATGTCATACGTGCATACATATTGCATCCGACTCTCGGAAAGAAACTTAGGCTCTACTGGCATGTATCCACATATATACACAATGGATTACATCCAATAGACGAACTAGTATATAACCATAATGTTAAAAAGAAAGACAGTAATATCACCATGGGAATGAACTAACGTTGGCTGGCTGGCACGCCAACAATTTACTCCCATAGATCAACTAAACATACTCCACAGTCACAGAATGGTATTAATCAGCACATATACTGTAGATCCGCTGTTGGAGCCTTCTGACTCCAGCGGTGGCCTCATCGTAGATACACAACCCTCACCATAAGACGATTTCTTATCAAGAGGAGTCGGCTCATGAGTTAGCAGCTTGCTGTTGTCTCGGGGAGTTGCATTGGAGTTCTGTCCGTGTCCTTGTTCTGATAGCTGGAAACGATAACTGCATCGGCAAGTCTCCGTGTACAGCATGGGAGCATGACGAGCATGGATCGCGACTACTTTTATGATGCACAAACATGTCGGTGACGAATTCTGGCTCCATCTTCCACATGGTTGAAGACGTCGTGCGCAGGAAGCCATGCCACCAGCATGCGCCTACTGCATCCAAGAGGAAGATGCAGCCTCATTGTGTATTAGTTGCGTCACAGAGGAAGAAGACTTGTCGCTAGCATGTTGGTATCCCCCAATCTCTCAATTAATCTTGCAAATACTGTCGTGGCGAATAATTGAGCAAAAGCTTGATTGCTATCTAGCTAGCCTTATTGATATGCAATCAGCCAAATGAAATTTGTCTGATATATATGGAAGCTTTTGTCCTGGAGACAACTGAATTGCACACACATATGAGGTTGAGCGCACATGAACTTAACATGCAGATGAACACCATGAAGTCTAAAGTGCATCACTATATCACATAATTGTTACCCTCTAAGGTCACCATGAATTCAGAATTAATCATCTTTTGCATGCAGATCATCCTCTCTTACTTTCCCTTTACTTTCATCCGCTTCATGTTTCTTTCCAAGAGCAAAGGCACCCGATTACCTCTAGACACACACTGACACACGTACAGAGCAAAGCTTTTAGAAGTAGGGCCTGGAGAAAATGAGAAGAAAGTAAAACAGATTTCCATCGGTTCCGGAGAGAAGTACATATAGTCTTCAATTATCAGTTCGCCTCTGCGTGGCCTGATACGATTACATGTGCCCGGAGAGAAGCCGTGCTAAAAGCCTAATTGTCCAATAAAAGACTAACCTCTCTCAAAGAACATATTGCCAAACCTTTATGTGGTTGGAATCATTTTGTCTCCTTGGCAATTTGGACAATAAAAAATGACTTTATCTGCACAGGAATCCAGCTAAACCTTTTCGCTTGCCAAAAATATCCAAGAAACAACTACTGCCATGGTTATCTATATTTTTTCTTATTGACTAAAAATAGAGCATCAGAAATATACAAACACAATAACACACACCGGGCCTCTGTATAGTTAGGATGCACACAACCAACACTAATGCAAGCACACAAAAACACCCGGCAAATAGCAAAGTCATACAAGTCCAAAGCTATGTGTAGGCCGGCAAGGAAAAAAGAAAAAAAAAGGCCCAAAGCGATCAGGTCGTCAAACTATAACAATGACCATATCTGCACGGACAATCTCATGACACTACGCAGATGACGAGGTTCTTAAACAACAACACCTTAAAGAATGGAGCAGCACTCAAGTTTCACTGGATCCAACCACCCAAGATTAGAATCTAGGTTTTCACTTTGAAGAAGCAATCCGAGCATTGCAAACAATGCCTTCAACAAGGTAACGAAGTAAAAGCATTGCCGTTTTTAGTTGTACCCAACTCAGTTCAAACCAAGGCTTTCACCCCGGAGCTCAGTACCAGGTGCTCAAGTAGCACCATCATCAAGGTCATTCATATGTTGTCGCCATCACTTCTCCACGATCCCAACAGCTACATGCGATATGGTAGCTGCCACTGCACAACAATACCTCTGCATCAAGACATATTCCATAGTGTACATCCCGCCACCGAAATCAACCACCAGAACTACAGCGATGAAACTCTTAAAAAATCTTTTGATGGCGACCACAATCCGCAGCGAGGCCGCTGCCGTCCCGGATCCAATCCGCCATGATGTAGTCAAAAGCCAGAAAGCATAGACAGATTGTTGTGGCATCACCCCATGTAGTGACTGGGGTACCTGTTTTTTAAGAAAGAAAAACATGGATGGGTAGCATCATCTAGGGGCTCTTTTTTTCGATAAAGGGCGCTATTTATTAACTCATAATGTAGCATCGAGGGATACATCCAGCCATTGCATAACTACGATGCACACAACCAACACACACACACACAAAATCACGTCGGCAGAGAGCAAAGTCATACAAGACCGAAGCTATGCCTACGTGAAGGGAAAAAAGAAAATTAAACCAAAGCAAAGGAAACAACAATTGATGATATACAACAGTGACCATCGGCACCAACCATCTCTTGACATAAAAAAGACTACGAAGAAGGTTCTCGAAAAGCCACGCCTTCAGGAAGGGAACGACGCGCAAGCCCTGCCGTCGCCGGATCCAACCACAAAGGCCAGATCATGGGTTTTCACCCGGAAGAACAAGTCCGAGCATACTCCAAGCAATACCCTCATCAGGGTAATGACAAAAAGAGCGCCGCCATTACCAGGTATAACAAACAAGGGTCAGACCTAGGCTTTTCACCCCGAAGCCCGAGACCAGGTACTCGAGAAGCACTACCCAATCCGAGTCATCCTATGATGTCTCCTCCACTTGCCGCGATCCCAGCAGCAGCATACACGCACGGTCCTGACGTGAGCAAAGGTCATGCTCGCACAAGCGAGCTGATAAGCCGCGTCAAGAGCTGTTCGCCACAACATATTGACGACGAGGAAGGGCACTATCCCATGTTTGGGACGCTTTGGGGGCCCTGCAATATTGTCAGAAGTGGGAATCGATGGCTGATCTGCATCAGAAGACACGCCACCATGCACTACCACTAGCTGCGCTATCTTCACCTGTTGTAGCAGATCACATCGAGGGAAAGGACACGACCGCCGTCATGCATCGACCGCGAGTCACCGGGTCATCAAATTTGAGCGATCTGACTCGTCATCAGCCCATGGTGCCATTGTTGGGACAATGCCAGCTTGAAGTTAGCATGAGCCCAATCCAAGGCCGTCGAGCTCAAGCGAGAACTATTGCTTGGCCAACGCAGAGCTGGACGCAAAGGGACACCCACAAGCAGCGATCCTAGCATGGGCGTGTTCCCCCTGTTGAAATATGGCTGCTGCATCTCTTGTGCAGTTTTCCTGCCTTCAACGAGTCCGTTGCCCAGCCAAGATCGACCTGCCTCCGCATGGTATGCCAGGAATGAAGCCGCCGCCCACATGGGGATCATCGACGGGCACGGATTAGGCAGATGTGATGTGCACACCGAGGCATCGTAGTACGTATATGACAAATTGGCATTCGATTGTTTCGTAGCTGATGTCATGGTGGTGATGGATCTCATGATCCCAATAAGAGGTCCAGTGCCATGTTCTCGACAATGGGTGCAGCCTTCTCCTCGACGATCCTCCTTTGTCTTGTCACCTGTGAATGTGGCGCTCATGTTCCCATCGTTGCGACACCTCTATATATGATGGATCTGGCGACACGGCCCTGCCTAGGGGATTTATCCCGTAAATGGGGTGAAGGTGGAGGATGCAGGGCTACTGACCCTGGGGACATGGTCAGCTGATCCACGAGGTGGCTGTAGTGGCGACGATATGTCATGTGTCGGCCAGATCTGGCGAAGAACTTATGTCCAAGCATCTCTCTCCCCCATTGGTGTGGACTAAAGGAGGTGCGGTAGGAGCCGGAACCAGGGTGCGACTGCTTCGACTTGCATTTGGTGTCTTCTCATACAGATCCGGCTAGCGAGACGTCGTCAACAGTAGTGAGGTTGATGGGTGCGATTGATTGAATGACTAGATTGCGTGTACCCTGGGTGAAAACCCACTATCTACCCTTTCAGACTACACCTTGGCAATGTCGGCGTGCGAGTGGCATGCCCTTGTTGAAGGTGTTGGCTCTAAGCTTGGCTTCGAGAATGAAAATCCTTGTTTGAATTTTGGTTGGACACGCCATCATCGACATAAGTATGAAGAGTCCTTCTTGAATGCTTTTGTCTAGGAGTCACATGTAGCTGGGTTTGTGGACATCCTGTAGTGAGGTAGATTCAATTTGGATTCCCTCAGATTTTCTTTATTTTTGTCTGTAAGCCGGTCCATTCACCATTGATGTTAGACAAAGTCTAACATCATATAATGATAAATAAAGATATGGTTGTGCATCACTTGGTGCAGAGGCCAAAGGGCATTCCGTTATGAGAAAAAACTATTTATGTTCTGAAAAAACCACCGAGTGTACCAGTTCGACCCAATGGCTAAGATCTTTTTAGGTTGCACAGAAAAGTAAAAAATGTGTGGTTACTAGCGCAAACCAAAGTTGAAAGGAACTAGATACAAGGTCGACCATTTTTGGGCCTAGTTATTCAGCCGAATTACACGTGTAAGCTCTAGAGTTAGTCCCAACACAATTAAATTCTAGGATTACATTGTTGTCTAGAATCGGGGAACAATCACTTGTGTTGAAAGGAACTAGATACAAGGTCGACCATTTTTGGGCCTAGTTCTTCAGCCAAATTACACGTGTAAGCTCTAGAGTTAGTCCCAACACAATTAAATTCTAGGATTACATTGTTGTCTGGAATCTGGTAACAATCACTTGTGTTGAAAGGAACTAGATACAAGGTCGATCATTTTGGGCCTAGTTCTTCAGCCAAATTACACGTAAGCTCTAGAGTTAGTCCCAACACAATTAAATTCTAGGATTACATTGTTGTCTGGAATCTGGTAACAATCACTTGTGTTGAAAGGAACTAGATACAAGGTCGACCATTTTTGGGCCTAGTTCTTCAGCCAAATTACACGTGTAAGCTCTAGAGTTAGTCCCAACACAATTAAATTCTAGGATTACATTGTTGTCTGGAATCTGGTAACAATCACTTGTGTTGAAAGGAACTAGATACAAGGTCGACCATTTTTGGGCCTAGTTCTTCGACCAAATTACACGTGTAAGCTCTAGAGTTAGTCCCAACACAATTAAATTCTAGGATTACATTGTTGTCAGGAATCGGGTAACAATCACTTAGGCATCTATATCTTAGCGGGAGTCTGCAGAGGCCCAACCTGATCAGAAGCAATGTCTTCTCTCTTATTTTACCCAGTGTTGTAACAACTAGCCGCATGCTTGTGTATACATATTATCTCATTAGAGATAAAAATTAGTGGAAAATCCCCTGCACTACAGATGTGCATCTTGTCAAGGTTCATATTATGCACACTGTGAAACTTGTCATCCAAAGATGTTGGGCAATAAGTAGTGGCTGTAAGCTGCCACCGAAAATAAGTACTTGTGGATTCATCTAAGGATGACACTGAAATTAGTTCCATGGTCTCACATTCTTCAAGGTCTTCTAGAAACATTGATCCTCTCTGTGCCTTCCCTCAGCCGTCTGCGATTGACCAAATACTATGTTTGATCTATCCTGCGCTGCTAGATACACCTACATAATCACTGGCCAAGCATATGGGCCCACCACACATTGTATTTCATGTCTGATCTCTGCTAGGAGGTCCTGCATCTAGAGCCACACTGACGCCTTGCTCCTATAGGTTCAGGTCACCTCTCGCGTACTGCAAGGGAGGCGAGGTGACATTGTTCAATTGCTACGTAGTGGGAGAAACCATCTTGTTAGCATGTTGGTATCCTCCAATCTCTCACATAATTAAACATTGTAAATACTATAATACTTATAAATAATAACATGGTGGAGAATAACAAAGTAAGCACAAAGATTTGGTTTCTATCTAACTAACTTATTGACAGACACTCAACTGGAAAATGAAATCAGTAGAAGGTATATATATATAAGTTTTCTTTACTTCAACAATGATACCCACATATAGGCATGAGCAGTTAGGATCTTGAGACGCATAAGAGTGTGATAAAAGTTTAAACTGCATGAGCACATCACACAATCGTTCTCCATGAAAACCAGCACTCCCAGTTATGTGAAATTAGTCAGAACAACTTCGCAACATGCGGACCACCCTTTATCATTTCCCCTTTGCTTTCATCTAGTACTTCATCTTTCCTTCAGTTGCGAGAGCAAATACACAAGATAAGCATGCATGCCTACACATATGTAAAGTGGATGATGGACCAAAATAATGATCCCATTCTTATCTTCCTAAAGAGTACAAATATCTAACATGAATATTAATGTGATCATCCTATACAAATCGAAAGGATTTCATTTCTTTATGCTTTCAGTTATTTGTAGTTTTTTTTTTTGGAAAAGCAGGTTTACTTCCGGCCTCTGCATTACTTATGCTTGTAATACTTGTAATTAACAACATTGTTCTTTTCTGAAAAGGAGGCCAATCCCCTGTTTCTCCATCAATTTATGCACACAACCATATATTATCAAAAACAAAATCTAGCAGCTGAACAAATTCTATCTGAGACGAAAACCCGAGGCCACATGCCACGCAACAATAGTTCCACTAGCAAGCTACTAATCCTATGGTAAAAGCTAGAACCAAACATAAAGCGCACAACTCCTAGGCTAAGCCTTCAAGAAGGAAACCCCGCACGTGCGTCGACGATGACGTGTCTAACTATCGGCCGTTCTCGGGATTTTCATCTCACATTCCGAGCTTTGATTCACCACCTTCCGCAAGGACAGGACGAAGGCTGTGTCGACATAGTATGGTCAGAGGTCTTGTATTTTCACTGGAGTGCGCTCGTCATTGAAGTCACCTATACGATCATCCCTCGTCCGGCTAGCAACGCCTCGATGGCCTGATAACTCTGGAGGAGATACTAGAAGGCATAGATGTCTCATACCACCTCACCTCCCGTCATTGTCGCACCACCTCCGATTCAATGCAAAAAGCATGACTTGTCATCTCTATAGGAGCCACCATGTGTAGCACCTTCCAATATCAGGCATAAATTGGAGCCTCCACCCGAGTCGCTATACATAGCACCTACCGGCGACATGAATGACTTGGTGTATCTGCAAAAGTCGTCGCACATAGCACCTTATGAGTTGGCCAAACCCAATCAGGAGAAGGAGGGCCTCGGAAAGGCCATCACCATCTCGAGATCTAGTCTCCGCACCATTCAATCCATTAGGGAGGCCGCTGTCGTCGAAGAGGCCAACCCTTGGTTGCAATCTCCAAACTCCCGTGTCATGGTCATATGATATCATGGTAATCTCGTTGCAGCAAGACTGACACTGCTTAACCGACTACTGGTCCCCAACAACCACCAACTCCCCGCCACAAACTGTAGAAGATCCTGCTCTGTAGGGCCGCCAACCCAAAGAACGAGGCCTTCAGGACCTCAATAGCGTCCTCTGCCTTCACAACCACTGGCATCCCGACAAGCACCGTCTCGGGGCTGCTGTCTCGAAAACCATGCCCTGCCTCGCAAACAGCTGACATACATGTTGATGTCATGCTACAGGGTGGAGGTCTCCTATCTCAGGGACAGGGAGATGAGGGTCCACAGACCTGTTGGGGAACGTAGTAATTTCAAAAAATTTCCTACGCACACGCAAGATCATGGTGATGGCATAGCAACGAGAGAGGAGAGTGTATGTCCACGTACCCTCGTGACCGTGGCGAAGCGTTATAACAACGCGGTTGATGTAGTCGTACGTCTTCACGATCCGACCGATCCAAGTACTGAACGCACGGCACCTCCGAGTTCAGCACACGTTCAGCTCGATGACGATCCCCGGGCTCCGATCCAGCAAAGCGTCGGGGATGAGTTCCGTCAGCACGACGGCGTGGTGACGATGATGATGCTCCACCGGCGCAGGGCTTCGCCTAAGCTCCGCGACGATATGACCGAAGTGGAATATGGTGGAGGGGGGCACCGCACACGGCTAAGGAACGATCCGTAGATCAACTTGTGTGTTATGGGGTGCCCCCCTGCCCCCGTATATAAAGGAGCAAGGGGGGTGCGGCCGGCCCTAGGAGGAGGCGCGCCGGAGGAGTCCTACTCCCACCGGGAGTAGGACTCCCCCTTCCTAGTTGGATTAGGACTTGGGGGGGGAAGAGGAAGGCGCCGCCCCTCTCCTTGTCCTATTCGGACTAGGGGAGGCGGCGCGGCCTGCCCTGGCCGCCCTCCTCTTCTCCCTTATGGCCCACTAAGGCCCATTGACCCCTCGAGGGTTTCGTAACCCCGGTGTTCGGTAAAATCCGATTTCACCGGAACTATTCCGAAGTCCAAACATAGGCTTCCAATATATCAATCTTTATGTCTCGACCATTTCGAGACTCCTCGTCATGTCCGTGATCACATCCGGGACTCCGAACAAACTTCGGTACATCAATACTTATAAACTCATAATAAACTGTCATCGTAACGTTAAGCGTGCGGACCCTACGGGTTCGAGAACTATGTAGACATGACCTAGAACTATTCTCGGTCAATAACCAATAGCGGAACCTGGATGCCCATATTGGTTCCTACATATTCTTCGAAGATCTTTATCGGTCAAACCGCATAACGACATGCGTTGTTCCCTTTGTCATCGGTATGTTACTTACCCGAGATTCGATCGTCGGTATCCAATACCTAGTTCAATCTCGTTACTGGCAAGTCTCTTTACTCGTTCCGTAATACATCATCTCACAACTAACTTATTAGTTGCAATGCTTGCAAGGCTTATGTGATGTGTATTACCGAGAAGGCCTAGAGATACCTCTCCGACAATCGGAGTGACAAAACCTAATCTCGAATACGCCAACCCAACATGTACCTTTGGAGACACCTGTAGTACTCCTTTATAATCACCCGATTCGTTGTGACGTTTGGTAGCACCAAAGTGTTCCTCCGTAAACGGAGTTGCATAATCTCATAGTTACAGGAACATGTATAGGTCATGAAGAAAGCAATAGCAATATACTAAACGATCAAGTGCTAAGCTAACGGAATGGGTCATGTCAATCACATCATTCTCCTAATGATGTGATCCCATTAATCAAATAACAACACATGTCTATGGTTAGGAAACATAACCATCTTTGATTGATGAGCTAGTCAAGTAGAGGCATACTAGTGACTGTATGTTTGTCTATGTATTCACACATGTATTATGTTTCCGGTTAATACAATTCTAGCATGAATAAAAAACATTTATCATGATATGAGGAAATAAATAATAAATTTATTATTGCCTCTAGGGCATATTTCCTTCAGCCGCCAATTCCTCTTGAATTGCTGCATGCGATCTGGTGCTAGGAGTTCATCCGCTTCGAAACATCTAATTTTAAGAAAGGGGTATATATATATATATATATATATATATATATATATATATATATATATATATATATATATATATATATATATATATATATATATATATATATATGAATGAATGAAACTCAACACAAATGATGGTAATAAAATAAAATTGTGAATATTTTTATTTACGCACTTCAAATTGTTTGTCGGAGTAGCCCTCTCACAGGTCGTGTGGCGGATGGACTATAAACGTAGTATCCACAAAATCATTCCCATGTTCCTGCCACAACCACTTTACAAGAAACAGAGGTCAATCAAACTGATAATTAGCAAGCACATGCTAAATGGTATTGATGAAACTAGCGCTTGAATCACTAGGAGATGCGCGTGGAATATGCTACTATATAGTACTTACTTTCGGGTGTCTAAATTGCAGCTTCTTCGGTAGTCCCGGAGCTTTTTTGGTGAATTTCCCCAAGCCCTGCCATACAAAGAAAACAATTACTTGATATCAGAAATGAACAAAGTTGCTGATATGGTGGATAATGATCGATTTAACTTACTTCTCGAGCATTTCAGTCATTTCCGCATACTCCTTGGGATCTTTTCGTCTCGAGTCTAAGACAGTTACTACTCCTGCTCAAGCTTAATCTCTAGGAGAATATAGTGGAACCTGCGCGCATGCATAACTCATCAATATTACATTTCTATAACCTGGACTAAATAAGGAAACCGAATATGCCACAAGACAGTAACACTCACGTGTAGTTGTAAGGAAAGAGTATTGTATTTTGTGTTCATTTATTTCCAACGATCGTAGCAAGTTGGCCTCGGTTTCAATGACACGATATTTAACCTCATTTGCATCTATGAGATATGTGTTAATGAACCCAATATCACCCACTTGTTTTTCTTCATTTCTGCGATCTTCAATCTGCATAATATAGTGAGGATATTTATAAATACATGCAATGAAAGAGCTGAGTTATATAGAGATACTTAATGACAGAAGTAGTACTACTTACGACATGTAGCAGGTGACCGTTGCTTTATCGAGGGCCAATTGATTGAAAACTGATAGAACTCCTCAAATGGAATAGGCAACAGTTCAATTCCAAGGAGTTCATGCTCCTTTAACTCTCACATACAAAGTATTCCTCCCTCGGACTCTTTGCAGGTTTTCATGTACCAATCATGCAATCTTCGCATCATCGTTGTTAGAGAGCTTTCATCTTTGACGAGAGGCTTCCCGTACTCGTATCTTTGTATCTGCACCTCCAAGAAATCAAATTGTACATCGTCGGAAGGTAATCTTCAGGATTGCCATAACCGGGCACCATCCTCGGATCGACGATGTCGCTAGCAGCACCTTGAGCGGGGGCACGATTGCTTGCTTGTTCGCCGAGCTGGGCAATTTGTTTCCCAGCTCGTCGTTCTTTCATCCTTTGATCAGCGACAGTACTTCCCGATCTCTCCGCTTCGCAAATGCCTTTCCAATAATGCGCTCATAGTTGCCTTTCGGCGGAGACTTGGGTGGTTTTGTCGGGGCAGCGAGTGCGCTTCGCTTTGACGGATCTACCTTCTCCTCCGGAGGTGGATGTCTCTTTGCTTTCAACCCTTGAAACCAGTCATCCACTTGGTCTGCGCGATCTTCGCGTTTTCCTCCTCGCTCCTCTCGTGCGGTAACTTCTCCGAGTCTTCAGAGAAGGACCGAATCAGTATCTCCTCCGCCTTTGGCTGTACTGCTAGACGCCGGCAGAGCGAGACGGAGCGGATGTCTTCTTTCCTTGCTTACGAGGCGGAGGAGAAGGACTACGACGCGCGGAGCAGCCGGAGCGGCGGCGGGTCTCTTCCGCCCTTGCCGACGAGGCGGAGAAGGAGGAGGCTGGCTGCCGGACGCGCGGTGCAGGCGGAGAAGGAGACGGAGTGCCGCCACGCGCGGGAGAAGGAGCCGGCCGAGTGCCCTGATCGTCACTCGCCGAGGAGGAGGCGGTGGAGGCGGAGTGCCCTGACTCGGAGGAGGAGGAGGAGGCGGAGGCGTCCAGTTCGGAAGGTTGATGAGATCCTTCCGCCATAGGCATGGAGTCTTGAGCGTAACCCAGCCGATACTCCCTTCACCGGTAGGGTGGTCAAGCCGAGGTCCTCAAATCCTCCGTTATTTCATCGACCATCACCTTAGCATATCCTTCTGGAATCGGCCGGCAGTGAAAAGTTGAGTCGGGTTTAGTAGGATAAATAGAGCCAACAGCCGCCTTGACCTTCAAATTGCTCCATTGCGCCATAAGGTGGCAACTTTCAGCATCCGTGATAGCATCCACGGGATAGCTGGCAGGAGCCGTCAAGGCATGCTGCTCTGGCTGAAGCAGCTCGGTGGAAGCCACGCTGCTTCTCCGCTGAGATGGCGGGGTAGCTTCGGGGGAAGCTTCGGCAGGTCGTTTGTTGTGATCTGCTGCTTCTCGTTCCTCTTCTCGTTCCTCTAGCCCCATTACCCTTTCGTGCAGCGCCTGCATTAGGCTCTGCTCCAGTTTCTTCCTCCTCTCATGGGTTTTGTAACCCCCTGCGTCCGGAAATCCAGCCTTCCACGAAACGGAGCCTGGCGTGCCTCGTGTCCGTCCAGGGTGCTCGGGATTCCCGAGGGCCATTGTGAGCTCGTCCTTCTCCCTGTCTGGAACGAACTTCCCTTGCTGCGCTGCTTCGATATAATGCTGAAGCCTCTTGACTGGTATGTCCAATTGTTCGTCCGTCCAAATGCACTTCCCCGTTATAGGGTCCAAGGATCCGCCGGCCCCGAAGAACCAAGTCCGGCAACGGTCTGGCCAGTTCATTGTCTCGGTTCGATCCCTTTATCAAGCAGATCATTCTCAGCCTTGGCCCACTTAGGCGGGCTATGAGGTAGCAACCTGACCCGTGCGATGGTGAAGCTTCTTCTTCGCAGCATTTCTCTTGTTTGTCGCTGACATCTTTTTACTCTTTTCCGATGTCTTGTAGGCCACAATTGCGGGCGATCATCTCGATCTTCTCATATTTGCCCGTGAATTCTGGTGTCTCATTTTTTCGACATACTTATTGAGTTCTTTCTTCCAATTCCTGAATAGTTCTGCCATCTTCTTAAGAGCAAAAGACTTGATTAATGGCTCTATTACTGGCTTCTCGGATCATCCTCTAGCGGTAGGGTAAAATTTGACTTCAGCTCAGTCCAAAGATCATTTTTCTGCATATCATTGACACAAGACACCTCGGGGTCTTCGTTCTTAGGCTTATACCATTGGTGGATGCTGATCGGGATCTTGTCCCTAACCGAACCCCACACCGAGCAACAAATGCCTTCTTTGTCCGGTAGGGTTCAATCGGTTGGCCGTCATAGCGATTTGTATGATCTCAAACTTTTCATCCGAGCTCAACTTTTCTTGGGCCTCGTCTCTTTACCGAAGTTGTGCTCGATCCGGAGGGCTAGAAAAAGAACAAAGACGAGTTAATTAATATGTGTACATATATACCAAAACAAAGACGAGAGCTAGTCAACACAGGCTTAACTAATATATATACCTGGCCGGACTCGGTTTGGTGATCACCGGAGCCGTCCTCACGGTCTACTTCTTCACCCTCTCCTTCTTGCACCGGCATTGGGTCATCGGAGCCATGTAAATCATAGCCAGCTGCTTCTTCACCCTCTCCTTCCAGACCATCGTTGTCGTTGAGAAACATCATCGAGGAGACGGCATCACTTCCGTGTGCGATTATGTCCCTCAACAACGCTTCTTGTGCTTCGTCTCGAAGGGTGTCCATAGTTTCTACAAATATTTACAACATGGCAATTATTATTCAAACATGACAGATATGGATATATTAGTGCCAACGAGAACTAGCTAGCTAATCACAATAAGGAATCATATTAGTGGCCTCGGCGCTGCTTCTCTAGGGTTTGGGGTGGCCTCGACAACGCTTCAAGGGTTAGGGGTGGCCTCAAGAACGCTTCAAGCTAGGAGGGTGCGTAATATCGACCCCCACGTGTTGAAGCTATCGGGAGGGTCGGCGTTGAACAGTACATCTATGTCCCACAAGTGGCGTGGGCATCGGCGCCCATGATAGGGTAGAGGTCGTGGATCGCCGAGCGGTCGAGGTCAAGGGTCGAAGATCGCCGAGGGTCGGGAGGTTGCCTAGTGTCAAAGGATTCAACAAAACCATGTCTTCATCATTAGTAGTAACAGGTGCATGATGGTGCAAGCTCTCAAAGTTGTTTTGGAGGTCCCGATAGGATAATTAGCTTTTGGTACAAAGTTCAGCAAAAGGCAAATTATCCTATCCGGACTCCATTCCGTAACAACTTTGGAGGACTTCGCACCATCATGCCATGGTTACTTCGGCTAATGATGAAGCCATGATTTCTTCAATACTTTGACACTATAGGAACCCTCGACCCTGAAACCTTCGACCCTTGACCCCTTAACGACCCTCGACCCTCGACCCTGAAACCTTCGACCCTTGACCCCTTAACGACCCTCGACCCTCTACCCTAGTTCCCGACCCTCGACCCCTCGGCGATCCTCGACACCCTCGTTATATCGTCAACGACGCAACATACATATACATGGGAAAATAATGTTATCGGGGAGGGGGTATCGGTACCCCCCCCCTCGTGTCAAAGTTTCTTCTTTCTCTTCTATTCCTTTCTTTCTTCTTCTCCTCTTCTTTTTCTTCTTATCCCTCGAGAAAGGAAAATAAGGAAAAGGAAGAAAAGAGGAAAATCTATTTTTTCTTCTTCTCCTCTATTCTTTTCTTCTTCTCCTCTTTTTTTTTCTTCTTTTTCCTCTCATTCTTTTTCTTGTTCTTCTTCCTTCTTCCTTCTTCCTCTTTTCTTCCTTTTACTTATTTTACTTTTTCCTCTACACTAACCTAATTAAAATGCCCCGGTTACTTCCGGCTAATGATGAAGCCATGGGTTTCTTCAATACTTTGACAATAGGCAACCTCTCGACCCTTCGGTGATCCTCGACCCCCCGACGACCCTCGACCCTCGAATCCTCGGCCCCTCGACGACCCTTGAACACTCGAACCATCGACCCTAGAACCCTCGAATCCTCGACCCTCGACCCTCGACCCTAGAACCCTCGAACCTTCGACCCTCGAACCCTCGACCCCTCGACCCTCGAACCCTCGGCCCCTCGATGACCCTCGACCCTCGAACCCTAGAACCCTCGAACCCTCGACCCTAGAATCCTCGAACCCTCAAACCCTTGTGCCTCGAAACCTTGACCGGCCTCGACGACCCTCGACCCTCAAAACATTGACCCTCGACCGGCCTCGACGACCCTCGACCCCTCTGTGACCCTCGCGACCCTCTAGCCTAGTTCCCGACCGTCGACCCTCAGCGATCCTCGACACCCTCGTTCCCGATAAAAAGAAGAAGAAGAAGAAGAAGAAGAAGAAGAAGAAGAAGAAGAAGAAGAAGAAGAAGAAGAAGAAGAAGAAGAAGAAGAAGAAGAAGAAGAAGAAGAAGAAGAAGAAGAAGAAGAAGAAGAAGAAGAAGAAGAAGAAGAAGAAGAAAAGAAGAAGAAGAAGAGAGAAGAAGAAGAATAGAGAGAGAAGAAGAAAAATAGAATTTTTTCTTCTTCTCCTCTATTCCTTCTTCTTCTCCTTTTTTCTTCTACTTCCTCTTCTTATTTTTTCTCCTCTTCTTCTCCTTCTTCTTCTCCTTCTTCCTTCTTCCTCTTTTATTCTTTTTCCTTACTTTCCTTCTTCCTCGACGACCCTAACTCTAAACAGTACAACTTCCTCGACGTCCCCGCCTCTCTCATGAACAAAATAAAATCTATGAATAAAAAAAACATCATATTCTATGAACAAAAAAACATCATATTCCATCCACATCGATCCATGCATACATCATATATATGATCATATCTATGAGCAAAAAAAAATTCATATGATCATCTATGAACAAAAAAACATCATATATATATATGCAGAAAAAAAAACATTAGATCAACACATATGCAAAAAGCATCATACATATATCCATACATCAATATATATACATGAACATCTATGAACAAAAAAACATCATGGCGGCGGGCGGCTGGGGGCAGGGCAGGTGCGGGGGCTCATGTGGGCGGCGCGGCAACGGCGATGTCGGGCCGGCCTGATCAGAGGTGGTGGCAAGGGCAGGGCAGGGAGGCGGAGGCGACGGCGAGGTCGGGAGGCGGAGGCGACGGCGAGGTCGGGAGGCGTTGGACGACGGCGAGGTCGCGGAGGCGGGGGCGGCGACGCGAGGGCGCGGCGACGGGCGGGACAATGACGACGAGGCAGAAGCGGCGGCGTTAAGGCGAGATCTTGGTGCGGCGGCGGCGGGCGGGGAGACGGCGGCAACGACGAAGCGCGGGCGACGGCGATGGTAACGACGGGCGTGGGCGACAGCGACGGTGGCGGGTGGCGTCGGGGCATCCTGGCGGCGTCGGGGAGGTTGGGGGCAAATGCGCGATGAATCTGAAATTTCCCAAGTGTTTTCTTATATAGCAAGGGCATTAGTCCCGGTTGGTGCCACGACCCGGGACTAATGCGTCCCGGTTGGTGCCACCAACCGGGACCAAAGGCCGCCGCTTCCGGCAGCCCAAAGGCGGGAAGCGGCGACCTTTGGTCCCGGTTGTGGCACCAACCGACTAAAGGGCATCGGTCCGGGTCGTGGCACCAACCGGGACTAAACCCCCCTTTAGTCCCGGTTGGTGCCACCAACCGGGACCAAAGGCCATATGCTGCCCGCGCCAAATGTTTAGTCCCACTCGCTAGTTGAGAGGAGCCGCACCAGTTTATAAGGTGCGGTGCGGCTCCCTCTCGAGCTCCTCTCTAAAGCAGGCTTTGGGCCTAACTCGCCATCTCTGCTGTGGGCCTGGCTGGGCCTTCCGCGGGCCTGAATCCTGGCCCATAGGGTTTCTAGTCGTATTCAGGCCGTGGGGGCCCGATGGGTGGCACTTTTTTTGCTTTATATTTTATTTCTTTTGCTTTTAGTTTTAGAAAAATATAAACTTTCTATTAGTGCCATTAGTTTTAAAATTTGAAAACACTTTTTTGTTTTCTTTGTTGCTTTATTTATTTTATTTTGTTTCTACTTACAACAAAATACTTATTGTTGCTATTTTATTTTTTCAAGTTTTTTGTTTTGTTTTCTGCATTATTTATTTTCTTTTGGTTTTTGCTTTATTTTTAATTCTTTTTGCTTTTAGGTCAGCAAAATTATAAACTTTCTGTTAGTGCTTTTAGTTTTAGAAAAATATAAACTTTCTGTTTGTGCCATTAGTTTTAAAATTGAAAACACTTTTTTGTTTTCTTTGTTGCTTTATTTATTTTATTTTGTTTCTACTTACAACAAAATGCTTATTGTTGCTATTATTATTATTTTTTCAAGTTTTTTGTTTTGTTTTCTGCATTATTTATTTTCTTTTGGTTTTTGCTTTATTTTTAATTCTTTTTGCTTTTAGGTCAGCAAAATTATAAACTTTCTATTAGTGCCATTTGTTTTAGAACAATTATAAACTTTCTGTTTGTGCCATTAGTTTTATAAAATTTGAATTCTTTGAAATTTGTGTGAATCACAAGTTTGTGAGCTCAACAAGGCGTAGAGGGACGGGCTTATAAACGGTGTGGCGCCCTTGGTTGGCGGGTTTTCAAATTCATAGTTTTCAAATGAACTCTGAAAAAGTTGGCATAGCATGTTCATGAACAAAGCGGACAATGGTATCATACTGTGTGTTACAAAGTTGGCATGGTATCATCATAATAGTTATGGAGAAAGTCTTCACTTTTTCTTCGCTTGTGTCGTTTGCTTATTGCGCTGTAACCATGGATAATCTTCATCGTTTATCGGATGCTTGGGTCAGCCTTGACTTTGAAGGGGAATTTCATGAAACTTTTCATACTCTTCGCACATGTCTGTCTTGCCCTCCACTCCCGGGATGTCCCTTTTCTGAAAGAACTATGTGGCGCTTTGGCTCATTGTATGATGTATTCGCTTCCTTATCTTTTCTTTTCCTCGGTCTGGTAGACATGTCCTTCACATAGATAACCTGTGCCACATCATTGGCTAGGACGAACGGTTCGTCGGTGTACCCAAGATTTTTCAGATCCACTGTTGTCATTCCGTCATCGTGGGTCTACCTGCATTCCCGCCTCCCGACAGATTGACCGACTTGCACTTAAACAAAGGGACCTTAAAATCTACTCCGTAGTCAAGTTCCCATATGTCTACTATGTAACCATAATATGTGTCATTTCCTTGTCGGTTGCTGCATCAAAGCGGACACCGCTGTTTTGGTTGGTGCTCTTTTCATCTTGGTCAATCGTGTAAAATGTATTCCCATTTATCTCAGATCCTTTCCAAATCATTACAGTCGAAGATGGTCCCTGGACAACAAGTACAACTCATCACAAACAGTGCTGTCACCTCGAGACGTGTTTCCAACCAACTGCTGAAAGTCTGATGTGTTCACATGTAATCCAATCGTCGACTACTCCGGGTGTTTGGGCGCAGATCGTTCTTGTGTTCATCGACATACGGGTCACCAAGGTAGAGTTCAGAGAACTGTGTAGTGTGCTTGAGACCAAGAATATCCGTCCCTGCATATTATTGAGTCTCTTCCAAGCGTTTTTTCGGTCAGTCTCCCCTCATACCGCGATTTAGGGAGACCTATCTTATTAAGGCCAGGAATGAAGTCAACACAAAACCCGATGACATCCTCTCGTTTGATGGCCCATGGAGATGCTTCCTTCGGCCTAGCACGATTACTGAACATATTTCTTTAGGACTCCCATGAACCTCTCAAAGGGGTACATATTGTGTAGAAATACGGGCCCCGAATGACAATCTCGTCGAATAGATGAACTAGGACGTGCGTCATGATATTGAAGAAGGATGGTGGGAACACCAGCTCGAAACCGACAAGACATTGCGCCACATCACTCCTTAGCGTTGGTACGATTTCTGGATCGATCACCTTCGAGATATTGCATTGAGGAATGCACATAGCTTCACAATGGCTAATCGGACGTTTTCGGTAGAAGCCCCTCAATGCAACCGGAAGCAGATTGCGTCATAATCACGTGGCAGTCATGAGACTTTAGGTTCGGAACTTTTTCTCGGCATATTTATTATTCCCTTTATATTCGACGAGAAGCCAGTCGGGACCTTCATACTGAGCAGGCATTGAAAGAATATTTCTTTCTCTTCTTTAAGTAAGAGCGTAGCTGGCGGGACCTTCATACCGCTTCGGAGGCATGCCCTCTTTTTTACGTAAGCGTTGCAGGTCCTCTCGTGCCTCGGTGTATCTTTTGTCTTCCCATACACGCCCAAGAAGCCTAGCAGGTTCACACAAAGGTTCTTCGTCACGTGCATCACGTCGATCAAGAGCGGACCTCTAGGTCTTTCCAGTGAGGGTAGGTCCCAAAATATAGATTTCTTCTTCCACATGGGTGCGTGATTCTCGGCGTCATTCGAACAGCTAGTCCGCGGGACCCTTTCCAAAGATTACGTGTAAATCATTGACCATACCAAGTGCGTGATCACCGATGCGCATGGCGGGCTTCTTCCGGTGATCTGCCTCGCTTTGAAATGCTTGCCTTTCTTTCGACATTGATGGTTGGTCGGAAGAAATCGACGATGGCCTAGGTACACATTCTTCCTGCAGCTTCCCAGGTATATACTATCGGTGTCAAGTAAACAGTGCGTGCATGCGTGGTATCCCTTGTTTGTCTGTCCTGAAAGGTTACTGAGAGCGGGCCAATCGTTGATGGTCACGAACAGCAACGCCTTTAGGTCAAATTCCTCCTTTTTGTGCTCATCCCATGTACGTACACCGTTTCCATTCCACAGCTGTAAAAGTTCTTCAACTAATGGCCTTAGGTACACATCAATGTCGTTGCCGGGTTGCTTAGGGCCTTGGATGAGAACTGGCATCATAATGAACTTCCGCTTCATGCACATCCAAGGAGGAAGGTTATACATACATAGAGTCACGGGCCAGGTGCTGTGATTGCTGCTCTGCTCCCCGAAAGGATTAATGCCATCCGCGCTTAAAGAAAACCATACGTTCCTTGGGTCCTTTGCAAACTCATCCGAGTACTTTCTCTCGATTTTTCTCATCTGCGACCCGTCGTGGGGTGCTCTCAACTTCCGTCTTTCTTACGGTCCTCACTGTGCCATCGCATCAACTTGGCATGCTCTCCGTTTCGAACAGACGTTTCAACCGTGGTATTATAGGAGCATACCACATCACCTTCGCAGAACCCTCTTCCGGGAGGCTCGCCGTCAACATCACGGGGTCATCTCGTCGATCTTATACGCAATGCATCGCATACCGGGCATGCGTTCAGATCCTTGTAGGCACCACGGTAGAGGATGCAGTCATTAGGGCATGCATGTATCTTCTCCACCTCCAATCCTAGAGGGCATACGACCTTCTTTGCTGCGTATGTACTGTCGGGCAATTCGTTATCCTTTGGAAGCTTCTTCTTCAATATTTTCAGTAGCTTCTCAAATCCTTTATCAGGCACAGCATTCTCTGCCTTCCACTGCAGCAATTGAGTACAGTACCGAGCTTTGTGTTGCCATCTTCGCAATTGGGGTACAACCCTTTTTTGTGATCCTCTAACATGCGATCGAACTTCAGCTTCTCCTTTTGACTTTCGCATTGTGTCCTTGCATCGACAATGACCCGCGGAGATCATCATCATCGGGCACATCGTATGGTTCCTCTTGATCTTCAGCAGCTTACGCTGGTTGCAGCACCATCATGCACATCGTCTGGTGCATCTTGATGTTCAGAGCATCACCGTATTCAGGGGCACATAGTTGTCATCGTACTCTTATTCCTCGCCGTCTTCCATCATAACCCCTATTTCTCCGTGCCTCGTCCAAACATTATAGTGTGGCATGAAACCCTTTTAAAGCAGGTGGGTGTGAAGGATTTTCCGGTCGAGTAAGACTTCAGATTCCCACATATAGGGCATGGACAACACATAAAACCATTCTGCTTGTTTGCCTCAGCCACTTGAGAAAAGCATGCACGCCTTAATGTACTCGGAGGTGTGTCATCACCGTACATCCATTGCGGTTCATCTGCGTGCATTATATATAATTAAGTGTGTCAAAAATCATTACAGAACATCATGAATAGATAATTAAGTGACCAAATTAATAGAAGTTCATCATCACATAAAAACCAAAGTACATACATAGTTCTCATCTAACAACATAAAGCTCTGCGAGCATCTAAATTAATTAAACCATACATTGAAACTATGTAAAACATTTCAATGTGAAAACAAATCGATCATAATCGCAACCAAGGTAACAACTGATCCAACGGCATAATGATACCAAGCCTCGGTATGAATGGCATATTTTCTAATCTTTCTCATCTTCAAGCGCATTGCATCCATCTTGATCTTGTGATCATCGATTTACATCCGCAACATGCAACTCCAATATCATCTTCTCCTCCTCAAGTTTTTTATTTTTCCTTCAAGAAATTGTTTTCTTCTTCAACTAAATTTAACCTCTCGACAATAGGGTCGGTTGGAATTTCCAGTTCAACAACCTCCTAGATAAATAAAATCTATGTCACGTTGGTCGGCATAATTTTCATAAACAATAAATGAACCAATAGTTATGAAAAGATAATATATACCACATCCGAATCATAGACAGGACGAGGGCCGACGGGGGCGGATACCAAAACCATCGCACTATAAGATGCAATAATAAAAGTAAGAAAATAATACAAGTAAGAATATTTTTCCTTTCAGAAAGAAGATAAGCACAAGAGGCTCACCACGGTGGTGCTGGCGATGAGATCGGCGCGGGTGATCGACGGCGGTGAAGACGGGGACGGGCTTGACGGACCGCTAAACCTAGACAAATATTGAGGAAAATGGAGGTTGGAGGTCGAGCTTGAGAGGAGAAAGCTTAAGTAGTGTTGCTCGGGCATTTCATCGAACACCTCATGTGCATAGGAGGTGAGCTAGAGCACCACAATGCCCCCTCCCCGGCAAGAGAAAAACAGAGCAATGGAGTGCTCTGCTTTCATGACGAGGGGTATATATAAACAGCACTATTGGTCCCGGTTCGTGGCATGAGCCGGGACTAAAGAAGATTGGTCCCGTTCATGCCACGAACCGGGACCAATAGTGGTGGGCCAGGAGCCAGACCATTTGTCCCGGTTCGTCCCACCAACCGGGACCAAAAGGTCCGGACGAACCGGGACCAATGGCCCACGGGCCCGGCCGGCCCCCTGGGCTCATTTAACCGGGCAATAGCTCCATTGGTCCCGGTTCTGGATTGAACCGGGACTAATGGGCTAAACTGCCCTGGACGATAGCCCCCTTTTCTACTAGTGGCTTGTAATACTTGTAATTAACAACATTGTTCTTTTCTGAAAAGGAGGCCAATCCCCTGTTTCTCCATCAATTTATGCACACAACCATATATTATCAAAAACAAAATCTAGCAGCTGAACAAATTCTATCTGAGACGAAAACCCGAGGCCACATGCCACGCAACAATAGCTCCACTAGCAAGCTACTAATCCTATGGTAAAAGCTAGAACCAAACATAAAGCGCACAACTCCTAGGCTAAGCCTTCAAGAAGGAAACCCCGCACGTGCGTCGACGATGACGTGTCTAACTATTGGCCGTTCTCGGGATTTTCATCTCACATTCCGAGCTTTGATTCACCACCTTCCGCAAGGACAGGACGAAGGCTGTGTCGACGTAGTATGGTCAGAGGTCTTGTATTTTCACTGGAGTGCGCTCGTCATTGAAGTCACCTATACGATCATCCCTCGTCCGGCTAGCAACGCCTCGATGGCCTGATAACTCTGGAGGAGATACTAGAAGGCATAGATGTCTCATACCACCTCACCTCCCGTCATTGTCGCACCACCTCCGATTCAATGCAAAAAGCATGACTTGTCATCTCTATAGGAGCCACCATGTGTAGCACCTTCCAATATCGAGGCATAAATTGGAGCCTCCACCCAGTCGCTATGCATAGCACCTACCGGCGACATGAATGACTTGGTGTATCTGCAAAAGTCGTCGCACATAGCACCTTATGAGTTGGCCAAACCCAATCAGAGAAGGAGGGCCTCGGAAAGGCCATCACCATCTCGAGATCTAGTCTCCGCACCATTCAATCCATTAGGGAGGCCGCTGTCGTCGAAGAGGCCAACCCTTGGTTGCAATCTCCAAACTCCCGTGTCATGGTCATATGATATCATGGTAATCTTGTTGCAGCAAGACTGACACTGCTTAACCGACTACTGGTCCCCAACAACCACCAACTCCCCGCCACAAACTGTAGCAGATCCTGCTCTGTAGGGCCGCCAACCAAAAGAACGAGGCCTTCAGGACATCAATAGCGTCCTCTGCCTTCACAACCACTGGCATCCCGACAAGCACCGTCTTGGGGCTGCTGTCTCGAAAACCATGCCCTGCCTCGCAAACAGCTGACATACATGTTGATGTCATGCTACAGGGTGGAGATCTCATATCTCAGGGACAGGGAGATGAGGGTCCACAGACCTGTTGGGGAACGTAGTAATTTCAAAAAATTTCCTACGCACACGCAAGATCATGGTGATGGCATAGCAACGAGAGAGGAGAGTGTATGTCCACGTACCCTCGACCAGAAGTGGCCAGCGTTATAACAACGCTGTTGATGTAGTCGTGCGTCTTCACGATCCGACCGATCCAAGTACCGAACGCACGGCACCTCCGAGTTCAGCACACGTTCAGCTCGATGGCGATCCCGGGCTCCGATCCAGCAAAGCATCGGGATGAGTTCCACAAGACGACGGCGTGGTGGCGATGATAATGCTCCACCGGCGCAGGGCTTCGCCTAAGCTCCGCGACGATATGACCGAAGTGGAATATGGTGGACGGGGGCACCGCACACGGCTAAGGAACGATCCGTAGATCAACTTGTGTGTTATGGGGTGCCCCCCTGCCCCCGTATATAAAGGAGCAAGGGGGGAGGGGGGGGGTGCGGCCGGCCCTAGGTGGAGGCGCGCCGGAGGAGTCCTACTCCCACCGGGAGTAGGACTCCCCCCCTTTCCTAGTTGGATTAGTACTTGGGGGGAGGGGGAAGAGGAAGGGGCGCCGCCTCTCCTTGTCCTATTCGGACTAGGGGAGGGGCACGCGGCCTGCCCTGGCCGGCCCTCCTCTTCTCCCTTATGGCCCACTAAGGCCCATTGACCCCCCGGGAGGGTTCCGGTAACCCCCCGGTGTTCCAGTAAAATAACGATTTCACCCGGAACTATTCCGAAGTCCAAACATAGGCTTCCAATATATCAATCTTTATGTCTCGACCATTTCGAGACTCCTCTTCATGTCCGTGATCACATCCGGGACTCCGAACAAACTTCGGTACATCAATACTTATAAACTCATAATAAACTGTCATCTTAACGTTAAGCGTGCGGACCCTACGGGTTCGAGAACTATGTAGACATGACCTAGAACTATTCTCGATCAATAACCAATAGCGGAACCTGGATGCCCAAATTGGTTCCTACATATTCTTCGAAGATCTTTATCGGTCAAACCGCATAACGACATACGTTGTTCCCTTTGTCATCGGTATGTTACTTACCCGAGATTCGATCGTCGGTATCCAATACCAAGTTCAATCTCGTTACCGGCAAGTCTCTTTACTCGTTCCGTAATACATCATCTCACAACTAACTTATTAGTTGCAATGCTTGCAAGGCTTATGTGATGTGTATTACCGAGAAGGCCTAGAGATACCTCTCCGACAATCGGAGTGACAAAACCTAATCTCGAAATCGCCAACCCAACATGTACCTTTGGAGACACCTGTAGTACTCCTTTATAATCACCCGATTCGTTGTGACGTTTGGTAGCACCAAAGTGTTCCTCCGGTAAACGGGAGTTGCATAATCTCATAGTTACAGGAACATGTATAGGTCATGAAGAAAGCAATAGCAATATACTAAACGATCAAGTGCTAAGCTAACGGAATGGGTCATGTCAATCACATCATTCTCCTAATGATGTGATCCCATTAATCAAATAACAACACATGTCTATGGTTAGGAAACATAACCATCTTTGATTGATGAGCTAGTCAAGTAGAGGCATACTAGTGACTGTATGTTTGTCTATGTATTCACACATGTATTATGTTTCCGGTTAATACAATTCTAGCATGAATAAAAACATTTATCATGATATGAGGAAATAAATAATAACTTTATTATTGCCTCTAGGGCATATTTCCTTCAGCCTCCCACTTGCACTAGAGTCAATAATCTAGATTACACAATGATTCTAACACCCATGGAGTCTTGGTGCTGATCATGTTTTGCTCGTGGAAGAGGCTTAGTCAACGGGTCTGCAATATTCAGATCCGTATGTATCTTGCAAATCTCTATGTCTCCCACTTGGACTTGGTCCCGAATGGAATTGAAGCGTCTCTTGATATGCTTGGTCCTCTTGTGAAATCTGGATTCCTTTGCCAAGGCAATTGCACCAAGATTGTCACGAAGATCTTCATTGGTCCCGATGCACTAGGTATGACACCTAGATCGGAAATGAACTCTTTCATCCAGACTCCTTCATTTGCTGCTTCCGAAGCAGCTATGTACTCCGCTTCACATGTAGATCCCGCCACGACGCTTTGTTTAGAACTGCACCAACTGACAGCTCCACCGTTTAATAAAAACACGTATCCGGTTTGCGATTTAGAATCGTCCGGATCAGTGTCAAAGCTTGCATCGACGTAACCATTTACGACTAGCTCTTTGTCACCTCCATATCGAGAAACATAACCTTAGTCCTTTTCGGTATTTCAGGATGTTCTTGACCGCTGTCCAAAGATCCACTCTGGATTACTTTGGTACCTTCCTGCCAAGCTTATTGCTAAACATATGTCGGTCTGGTACACAGCATTGCATACATGATAGAGCCTATGGATGAAGCATAGGAACATCTTTCATTTTCTCTCTCTCTTCTGCTGTGGTCGGGCATTGAGTCGACTCAATTTCACACCTTGTAACACGGCAAAAATCCTTTCTTTGCCTGATCCATTTTGAACTTTTCAAAACTTTGTCAAGGTATGTGCTTTGTGAAAGTCCAATTAAGCGTCTTGATCTATCTCTATAGATCTTGATGCCCAATATGTAAGCAGCTTCACCGAGGTCTTTCATTGAAAAACTTTTATTCAAGTATCCTTTTATGCTATCCATAAATTCTATATCATTTCCAATCAATAATATGTCACGCACATATAATATCAGAAATGCTACAGAGCTCCCACTCACTTTCTTATAAATACAGGCTTCTCCAAAAGTCTGTATAAAACCATATGCTTTGATCACACTATCAAAGCGTTTATTCCAACTCCGAGAGGCTTGCACCAGACCATAAATTGATCGCTGGAGTTTGCACACTTTGTGAGCACTTTTTGGATCAACAAAACCTTCTGGTTGCATCATATACAACTCTTCTTCTAGAAATCCATTCAAGAATGCAGTTTTTACATCCATTTGCCAAATTTCATAATCATAAAATGCAGCAATTGCTAACATGATTCGGACAGACTTAAGCATCGCTACGGGTGAGAAAGTCTCATCGTAGTCAACCCCTTGAACTTGTCGAAAACCTTTCGCAACAAGTCGAGCTTTATAGACAGTTACATTACCATCAGCGTCAGTCTTCTTCTTAAAGATCCATTTATTCTCAATGGCTTGCCGATCATCGGGCAAGTCAACCAAAGTCCATACTTTGTTCTCATACATGGATCCCATCTCAGATTTCATGGCTTCCAGCCATTTTGCGGAATCTGGGCTCACCATTGCTTCTTCATAGTTTGTAGGTTCACCATGGTAAAGTAACATGACTTCCAGAATAGGATTACCGTACCACTCTGGTGCGGATCTTACTCTAGTTGACCTACGTAGTTCAGTAGAAACTTGATCTGAAGTTTCATGATCATCATCATTAACTTCCTCACTAATTGGTGTAGGTGTCACAGGAACCGATTTCTGTGATGAACCATTTTCCAATAAGGGAGCTGGTACTGTTACCTCATCAAGTTCTACTTTTCTCCCACTCACTTCTTTCGAGAGAAACTCCTTCTCTAGAAAGGATCCATTCTTAGCAACGAATGTCTTGCCTTCGGATCTGTGATAGAAGGTGTACCCAACTGTTTCCTTTGGGTATCCTATGAAGACACATTTTTCCGATTTGGGTTCAAGCTTATCAGGTTGAAGTTTTTTCACATAAGCGTCGCAGCCCCAAACTTTCAGAAACGACAACTTTGTTTTCTTGCCAAACCATATTTCATAAGGAGTCGTCTTAACGGATTTTGATGGTGCCCTATTTAACGTGAATGCGGCCGTCTCTAAAGCATAACCCCAAAACGATAGCGGTAAATCGGTAAGAGACATCATAGATCGCACCATATCTAGTAAAGTACGATTACGACGTTCGGACACACCATTACGCTATGGTGTTCCAGGTGCCGTTAGTTGCGAAACTATTCCGCAATTTTTCAAATGTAGACCAAACTCGTAACTCAAATATTCTCCGCCACGATCAGATCGTAGGAATTTTATTTTCTTGTTACGATGATTTTCAACTTCACTCTGAAATTCTTTGAACTTTTCAAATGTTTCAGATTTATGTTTCATTAAGAAGATATACCCATATCTGCTTAAATCATCTGTGAAGGTGAGATAATAACGATATCCGCCACGAGCTTCAACATTCATCGGACCACATACATCTGTATGTATGATTTCCAACAAATCTGTTGCTCTCTCCATAGAACCGGAGAACGGTGTTTTAGTCATCTTGCCTATGAGGCACGGTTCATAAGTACCAAGTGATTCATAATCAAGTGATTCCAAAAGTCCATCAAGATGGAGTTTCTTCATGCGCTTTACACCGATATGACCTAAACGGCAGTGCCACAAATAAGTTGCACTATCATTATTAACTTTGCATCTTTTGGCTTCGACATTATGAATATGTGTATTACTACTATCGAGATTTAATAAAAATAGACCACTCTTCTATTGGGGAACGTAGTAATTTCAAAAAAATTCCTACGCACACGCAAGACCATGGTGATGGCATAGCAACGAGAGGGGAGAGTGTATGTCCACGTACCCTCGTAGACCGAAAGCGAAGCGTTATAACAACGCGTTGATGTAGTCGTTCGTCTTCACGATCCGACCGATCCAAAGCACCGAACGTACGGCACCTCCGAGTTCTGCACACGTTCAGCTCGATGGCGATCCCGGACTCCGATCCAGCAAAGTGTCGGGATGAGTTCCGTCGACCGACGGCGTGGTGACGATGATGATGCTCCACCGGCGCAGGGCTTTGCCTAAGCTCCGCGACGATATGACTTCTCCGGCGCAGGGCTTCGCCTAAGCTCATGACGATATGACCGAAGTGGAATATGGTGGAGGGGGCACCGCTGCGGCTAAGGAACGATCCGTAGATCAACTTGTGTGTCACGGGTGCCCCCTGCCCCAGATATAAAGGAGCAAGGGGTGCGGCCAGCCCTAGGGGAGGCGCGCTGGAGGAGTCCTACTCCCACCGAGTAGGACTCCCCCTTCCTAGTTGGATTAGGATTGGGGAGGGAAGAGGGAAGGGGCGCCGCCCCCTCTCCTGTCCTATTCGGACTAGAGGGGAGGGGGCGGCCTGCCTGGCCGCCCTTTCCTCTTCTCCCTATGGCCCATCAAGGCCCATAGACCCCCGGGGTTCCGTAACCCCGGTGTTCCGTAACTTCCTGTTTTCATCCGGAACCTTTTGAAGTCAAACATAGGCTTCCAATATATCAATCTTTATGTCTCGACCATTTCGAGACTCCTCGTCATGTCCGTGATCACATCCGGGACTCGAACAACCTTCGTACATCAATACTTATAAACTCATAATGAACTGTCATCGAACGTTAAGCGTGCGGACCCTACGGGTTCGAGAACTATGTAGACATGACCTAGAACCATTCTCGGTCAATAACCAATAGCGGAACCTGGATGCCCATATTGGTTCCTACATATTCTATGAAGATCTTTATCGGTCAAACCGCATAACGACATACGTTGTTCCCTTTGTCATCGGTATGTTACTTACCTGAGATTCGATTGTCGGTATCCAATACCTAGTTCAATCTCGTTACCGGTAAGTCTCTTTACTCGTTCCGTAATACATCATCTCACAACTAACTCATTAGTTGCAATGCTTGCAAGGCTTATGTGATGTGTATTACCAAGAAGGCCCAGAGATACCTCTCCGACAATCGGAGTGACAAAACCTAATCTCGATTCATGCCAACTCAACATATACTTTTGGAGACACCTGTAGAGTACCTTTATAATCACCCGATTACGTTGTGGCGTTTGGTAGCACACAAAGTGTTCCTCCGTAAACGGAGTTGCATAATCTCATAGTTGCAGGAACTTTGTATAAGTCATGAAGAAAGCATAAGCAACATACTAAACGATCAAGTGCTAAGCTAACGGAATGGGTCAAGTCAATCACATCATTCTCCTAATGATGTGATCCCGTTAATCAAATGAAAACTCATGTCTATGGTTAGGAAACATAACCATCTTTGATTAAACGAGCTAGTAAAGTAGAGGCATACTAGTGACACTCTGTTTGTCTACGTATTCACACATGTATTATGTTTCCGGTTAATACAATTCCAGCATGAATAATAAACATTTATCATGAGATAAGGAAATAAATAATAACTTTATTATTGCCTCTAGGGCATATTTCTTTCAGTCTCCCACTTGCACTAGAGTCAATAATCTAGATTACACAGTAATGATTCTAACACCCATGGAGTCTTGGTGCTGATCATGTTTTGCTCGTGGAAGAGGCTTAGTCAACGGGTCTGCAACATTCAGATCCGTATGTATCTTGCAAATCTCTATGTCTCCCACTTGGACTTGGTCCCAATGGAATTGAAGCGTCTCTTGATATGCTTGGTCCTCTGTGAAATCTGGATTCCTTTGCCAAGGCAATTGCACCAAGATTGTCACGAAGATCTTCATTGGTCCCGATGCACTAGGTATGACACCTAGATCGGAAATGAACTCTTTCATCCAGACTCCTTCATTTGCTGCTTCGAAGCAGCTATGTACTCCGCTTCACATGTAGATCCCGCCACGGCGCTTTGTTTAGAACTGCACCAACCGACAGCTCCACCGTTTAATAAAAATACGATCCGGTTTGCGATTTAGAATCGTCCGGATCAGTGTCAAAGCTTGCATCGGCGTAACCATTTACGATTAGCACTTTGTCACCTCCATATCGAGAAACATATCCTTAGTCCTTTTCGGTATTTCAGGATGTTCTTGACCGCTGTCCATGATCCACTCTGGATTACTTTGGTACCTTCCTGCCAAGCTTATTGCTAAGCACACGTCGGTCTGGTACACAGCATTGCATACATGATAGAGCCTATAGCTGAAGCATAGGAACATTTTCATTTTCTCTCTATCTTCTGCTGTGGTCGGGCATTGAGTCTGACTCAATTTCACACCTTGTAACACAGGTAAAAGACCTTTCTTTGCCTGATCCATTTTGAACTTTTTCAAAACTTTATCAAGGTATGTGCTTTGTGAAAGTCCAATTAAGCGTCTTGATCTATCTCTATAGATCTTAATGCCCAATATATAAGCAGCTTCACCAAGGTCTTTCATTGAAAAACTTTTATTCAAGTATCCTTTTATGCTATCCAGAAATTCTATATCATTTCCAATTAACAATATGTCGTCCACATATAATATTAGAAATGCTACAGAGCTCCCACTCACTTTCTTGTAAATACAGGCTTCTCCAAAAGTCTGTATAAAACCATATGCTTTGATCAAACTATCAAAGCGTTTATTCCAACTCCGAGAGGCTTGCACCAGACCATAAATTGATCGCTGGAGCTTGCACACTTTGTCAGCACTTTTTGGATCAACAAAACCTTCTGGTTGCATCATATACAACTCTTCTTCTAGAAATCCATTCAAGAATGCAGTTTTTACATCCATTTGCCAAATTTCATAATCATAAAATGCAGCAATTGCTAACATGATTCGGACAGACTTAAGCATCGCTTCGGTGAGAAAGTCTCATCGTAGTCAACCCCTTGAACTTGTCGAAAACCTTTTGCAACAAGTCGAGCTTTATAGACAGTTATGTTACCATCAGCGTCAGTCTTCTTCTTAAAGATCGATTTATTCTCAATGGCTTGCCGATCATCGGGCAAGTCAACCAAAGTCCATACTTTGTTCTCATACATGGATCCCATCTCAGATTTCATGGCTTCAAGCCATTTTGCGGAATCTGGGCTCACCATCGCTTCTTCATAGTTCGTAGGTTCACCATGATCTAGTAGCATGACTTCCGAATAGGATTACCGTACCACTCAGTGCGGATTTTATTCTGGTTGATCTCTGATTCAAGGACAACTTGATCTGAAGTATCATGATCATTATCATTATCTTCCTCGCTAATTGGTGTAGGTGTCACGAAACCGATTTCGTGATGAACTAATTTCCAATAAGGGAGCTGGTACTATTACCTCATCAAGTTCCACTTTCCTCCCACTCACTTCTTTCGAGAGAAACTCCTTCTCTAGAAAGGATCCATTCTTAGCAACGAATGTCTTGCCTTCGGATCTGTGATAGAAGGTATACCCAATTGTCTCCTTTGGGTATCCTATGAAGACACATTTTCCGATTTGGGTTCAAGCTTATCAGGTTGAAGTTTTTCACATAAGCATCGCAACCCCAAACTTTCAGAAACGACAACTTTGGTTTCTTGCTAAACCATAGTTCATAAGGTGTCGTCTCAACGGATTTTGACGGTGTACTATTTAACGTGAATGCGGCCGTCTCTAAAGCATAACCCCAAAACGATAGCGGTAAATCGAAATAGACATCATAGATCGCACCATATCTAGTAAAGTACGATTACGACGTTCGGACACACCATTACGCTGTGGTGTTCCCGGTGGCGTGAGTTGCGAAACTATTCCGCATTGCTTTAAATGTAGACCAAACTCGTAACTCAAATATTCTCCTCCACGATCAGATCGTAGAAACTTTACTTTCTTGTTACGATGATTTTCAACTTCACTCTGAAATTCTTTGAACTTTTCAAATGTTTCAGATTTATGCTTCATCAAGTAGATATACCCGTATCTGCTTAAATCATCTGTGAAGGTGAGAAAATAACGATATCCGCCACGAGCTTCAACATTCATCGGACCACATACATCTGTATGTATGATTTCCAATAAGTCTGTTGCTCTCTCCATACAACCGGAGAACAGTGTTTTAGTCATCTTGCCCTTGAGGCACGGTTCGCAAGTACCAAGTGATTCATAATCAAGTGATTCCAAAAGTCCATCTGTATGGAGTTTCTTCATGCGTTTTACACCGATATGACCTAAACGGCAATGCCACAAATAAGTTGCACTATCATTATCAACTCTGCATCTTTTGGCTTCGACATTATGAATATGTGTATCACTACTGTCGAGATTCAACAAGAATAGACCATTCTTCAAGGGTGCATGACCATAAAAGATATTACTCATATAAATAGAACAACCATTATTCTCTGATTTAAATGAATAACCGTCTCGCATCAAACAAGATCCAGATATAATGTTCATGCTCAACGCTGGCACCAAATAACAATTATTTAGGTCTAAAACTAATCCCGAAAGTAGATGTAGAGGTAGCGTGCCAACCGCGATCACATTGACTTTGGAACCGTTTCCCACGCGCATCGTCACCTCGTCCTTTGCCAGTGCTCGCCTATTCCGTAGTCCCTGTTTCGAGTTGCAAATATTAGCAATGAACCAGATCAAATACCAGTGCTACTACGGGCTCTAGTAAGGTACACATCAATAACATGTATATCACATATACCTTTGTTCACCTTGCCATCCTTCTTATCCGCCAAATACTTGGGGCAGTTCCGCTTCCGAAGGTCCAATCTGCTTGCAGTAAAACACTCGCCAGGCTTAGGTCCAGACTTGGGTTTCTTCTCTTGAGCAGCAACTTTCTTGCTGTTCTTTTGAAGTTTCCTTATTCTTTCCTTTGCCCTTTTCTTGAAACTAGTGGTCTTGTTGACCATCAACACTTGATGCTCTTTCTTGATTTCTACCTCCATGCTTTTAGCATTGCCAAGAGCTCGGGAATTGTCTTAGTCATCCCTTGCATATTATAGTTCATCACGAAGCTCTTGTAGCTTGGTGGCAGTGATTGGAGAATTCTGTCAATGACACTATCATCCGGAAGATTAACTCCCAGCTAAATTAAGTGATTATTATACCCGGACATTTTGAGTATGTGCTCACTTGACGTAACTATTCTCCTCCATCTTGCAGCTATAGAACTTATTGGAGACTTCATATCTCTCAATCCGGGCATTTGCTTGAAATATTAACTTCAACTCTTGGAACATCTCATATGCTCCATGACGTTCAAAACGTCGTTGAAGACCCGGTTCTAAGCCGTAAAGCATGGCACACTGAACTATAGAGTAGTCATCAGCTTTGCTCTGCCAGACGTTCACAACTTCTGGCGTTGCTCCTGCAGCAGGCCTGGCACCCAGCGGTGCTTCCAGGACGTAATTCTTCTGTGCAGCAATGAGGATAATCCTCAAGTTACGGACCCAGTCCGTGTAATTGCTACCATCATCTTTCAACTTTGCTTTCTCAAGGAACGCATTAAAATTCAACGGAACAACAGCACGAGCCATCTATCTACAGTAAACATAGACAAGCAAAATACTATCAGGTACTAAGTTCATGATAAATTTAAGTTCAATTAATCATATTAAAAAAACTCCCACTTAGACAGACATCTCTCTAGTCATCTAAGTGATTACGTGATCCAAATCAACTAAACCATAACCGATCATCACGTGAGATGGAGTAGTTTTCAATGGTGAACATCACTATGTAGATCATATCTACTATATGATTCACGCTCGACCTTTCGGTCTCCGTTTTCCGAGGCCATATCTGCATATGCTAGGCTCGTCAAGTTTAACCTGAGTATTCTGCGTGTGCAAAACTGGCTTGCACCCGTTGTAGATGGACGAGAACTTATCACACCCGATCATCACGTGGTGTCCGGGTACTACTGAACTTTTAGCAACGGTGCATACTCGTGGAGAACACTTCTTGATAATTTTAGTGAGAGATCATCTTATAATGCTACCATCAATCAAAGCAAGATAAGATGCATAAAGGATAAACATCACATGCAATCAATATAAGTGATATGATATGGCCATCATCATCTTGTGCTTGTGATCTCCATCGCCAAGCACCGTCATGATCACCATCGTCACCGGCGCGACACCTTGATCTCCATCGTAGCATCATTGTCGTCTCGCCAACTATTGCTTCTACGACTATCGCTACTGCTTAGTGATAAAGTAAAGCAATTACATGGCGTTTGCATTTCATACAATAAAGCGACAACCATATGGCTCCTGCCAGTTGCCGATAACTCGGTTACAAAACATGATCATCTCATACAATAAAATATAGCATCACGTCTTGACCACATCACATCACAACATGCCCTGAAAAACAAGTTAGACATCCTCTACTTTGTTGTTGCAAGTTTTACGTGGCTGCTACGGGCTGAGCAAGAACCGTTCTTACCTACGCATCAAAACCACAACGATAGTTTGTCAAGTTGGTGCTGTTTTAACCTTCGCAAGGACCGGGCGTAGCCACACTCAGTTCAACTAAAGTGAGAGAGACAGACACCGCCGGTCACCTTTAAGCAACGAGTGCTCGAGCGGTGAAACCAGTCTCGCGTAAGCGTCTGCGTAATGTCGGTCCGGCCGCTTCATCTCACAATACCGCTGAACCAAAGTATGACATGCTGGTAAGCGGTATGACTTATATCGCCCACAACTCACTTGTGTTCTACTCGTGCATATGACATCAACGCATAAAACCAGGCTCGATACCACTGTTGGGGGCGTAGTAATTTCAAAAAATCCTACGCACACGCAAGATCATGGTGATGGCATAGCAACGAGAGGAGAGTGTATGTCCACGTACCCTCGTGAGACCGTGGCGGGCGTTATAACAACGCGGTTGATGTAGTCGTGCGTCTTCACGATCCGACCGATCCAAGTACCGAACGCACGGCACCTCCGAGTTCGCACACGTTCAGCTCGATGGCGATCCCGGGCTCCGATCCAGCAAAGCGTCGGGGATGAGTTCCGTCAACCGACGGCGTGGTGACGATGATGATGCTCCACCGGCGCAGGGCTTCGCCTAAGCTCCGCGACGATATGACGAAGTGGAATATGGTGGAGGGGGGCACCGCACACGGCTAAGGAACGATCCGTAGATCAACTTGTGTGTTATGGGGTGCCCCCCTGCCCCCGTATATAAAGGATCAAGGGGGGATGCGGACGGCCCTAGGAGGAGGCGCGCCGGAGGAGTCCTACTCCCACCGGGAGTAGGACTCCCCCCCTTTCCTAGTTGGATTAGGACTTGGGGGGAGGGGGAAGAGGAAGGGCGCCCCCCCTCCTTGTCCTATTCGGACTAGGGGGGAGGCGCGCCTGCCCCCGGCCGCCCTCCTCTTCTCCTTATGGCCCACTAAGGCCCATTGACCCCTCGGGAGGGTTCCGGTAACCCCCCGGTGTTCCGGTAAAATCCCGATTTCACCGGAACTATTCCGAAGTCCAAACATAGGCTTCCAATATATCAATCCTTATGTATCGACCATTTCGAGACTCCTCGTCATGTCCGTGATCACATCCGGGACTCCGAACAAACTTCGGTACATCAATACTTATAAACTCATAATAAACTGTCATCGTAACGTTAAGCGTGCGGACCCTACGGGTTCGAGAACTATGTAGACATGACCTAGAACTATTCTCGGTCAATAACCAATAGCGGAACCTGGATGCCCATATTGGTTCCTACATATTCTTCGAAGATCTTTATCGGTCAAACCGCATAACGACATACGTTGTTCCCTTTGTCATCGGTATGTTACTTACCCGAGATTCGATCGTCGGTATCCAATACCTAGTTCAATCTCGCTATCGGAAGTCTCTTTACTCGTTCCGTAATACATCATCTCACAACTAACTTATTAGTTGCAATGCTTGCAAGGCTTATGTGATGTGTATTACCGAGAAGGCCTAGAGATACCTCTCCGACAATCGGAGTGACAAAACCTAATCTCAAATCGCCAACCCAACATGTACCTTTGGAGACACCTGTAGTACTCCTTTATAATCACCCGATTACGTTGTGACGTTTGGTAGCACCAAAGTGTTCCTCCGTAAACGGAGTTGCATAATCTCATAGTTACAGGAACATGTATAGGTCATGAAGAAAGCAATAGCAATATACTAAACGATCAAGTGCTAAGCTAACGGAATGGGTCATGTCAATCACATCATTCTCCTAATGATGTGATCCCATTAATCAAATAACAACACATGTCTATGGTTAGGAAACATAACCATCTTTGATTGATGAGCTAGTCAAGTAGAGGCATACTAGTGACTGTATGTTTGTCTATGTATTCACACATGTATTATGTTTCCGGTTAATACAATTCTAGCATGAATAATAAACATTTATCATGATATGAGGAAATAAATAATAACTTTATTATTGCCTCTAGGGCATATTTCCTTCAAGACCGCCATCCGTTGGGCAGGGTTGTGCCCTTCGGTCTACACCTATGGCGGTCATATTTTTTAGGGGAAGAGCTGTGGGGGCGGCAGTGGCTAGGGTTTAGTAAGTTTGTCTAACTTTCTTTGACTTGTTTTATGTTTGCACCTACCAGTGAGTAATTATTTTTTCAAAGTTTGAAAGTCCATGCTTGTAGAAATGTTAAACAGACGTGATGCCTTTGAAATCTTTTGAATGGAACATGACAAAGGCACTTATCATTATAAATTCTATTGTTCGTTGTCAAGTTTCATGACCATTAGCAATAACAAGCATATCCAAAGAAAATTCCACAATAATGTTCATTGTCAATCAAATAAGTCAACATCAAGTCCAAAGATATTGGAGACATTGCACCATCTACCGAAGCTGAACTTGTATGAACTTATTAATCTGGGATTTTTTGTCGAAATAGACCACCTGCCGAACGGAATTGTCAAAAAAGACCCCTTCCGGATGAAAGTGACAAAAAGGACCCCCTCGGCCGTGGCGGCAGGCGTGCCAGGCGACACGTGGCACCTGCCGCCACGGCGCGAGGCGGCAGGCCCTGCCGCCACGGAGTCAGGCGGCATGCTGCGCAAAACGGGATATGGCGCTGGCGACGGAACGGGCTGGCCTGGTGGGTCCCGTCGCCTCTGGGGCTGGCGGCAGCCCTGTAGCAGCTGGGCCCTGCCGCCTCAGGGGCTGGCGGCAGCCTGGACATGCGCTGCTGCATGGGCGTCGTTTCCCAAAAGAGTTAAAGGCTAGGGAACGGAGAACCAGTTCAGTCAAGTGTATCTACCAGCTATATCTATCTAGCGGCCTGGGCTTTGCATCAAAATGAGTTCAACATGGGACGGCTTCAAATCGGTCTCTCTGATTCGATGTGAACCAAAGGCGAGAGCAGTGCTACGTTGGCTGCAGGGCTACCTTACTCGAGACGCTTCTTTCTAGGACTTTTTGCTTTGACTGGGACATTATAAAATGGCTTTGTCCGAACGGAGTCAATGGCGCTAGATCTTTTAACTCTTTTGGGAAACGACACGGCTGCAGCAGCGCATGTCCAGGGCTGCCGCCAGCCCCTGAGGCGGCAGGGCCCAGCTGCTACAGGGTTGCCGCCAGCCCCAGAGGCGGTCGGGACCCACCAGGCCAGCCCGTTCCGTCGCCAGCGCCGTATCCCGTTTTGCGCAGCACGCCGCCTGTCTCCGTGGCGGCAGGGCCTGCCACCTCGCGTCGTGGCGGCAGGTGCCACGTTTCGCCTGGCGCGCCTGCCGCCACAGCCGAGGGGGTCCTTTTTGTCACTTTCAGCCGGAGGGAGTCTTTTTTGACAATTCCGTTCGGCAAGTGGTCTATTTCGACAAAAAATCCAGCTTTTGGGCACCAATCTTTTTCGTCTCGGTGATGAGCGTGAGCAGCAGCAGTCATCTGCCTCTACATGGAGCGCTGGCGAGGTAGGCGTGGAGCAGCGGATGGCCGTAGCTCCTCTCTCCGCCGCGCGCCGAGCTCGCCCACTAGCGTGCCGGTGCACGCACGTACGCGCCCATGTGTTGAGTGACCAGGGGAGCGACTGTAGTGCAGGTGCATGCACGCACGCTCTAGAGTCGGTGCACGCACGCACGCACGCGTTGACTAAAGCTGCTAGCATAGAGCACGCACGCGCGTCAACGGGCGGCGGCGGCCGGAGTACCACGCCGAGGTGTGCAGTGACCATGGGAGGCTCCGAGGCTGCGCGTTGACTAGCGAAACAGCGAGGGCGGTGAGCAGCGCGGCGGCTGCTCTCGCGGACTTTGCCCATTCGTTCTTGACGAGCACGACGCAGCGCCGGCACATGATGGAGGCGGTTCGGCCGTCGGGCAGCGCCGCTCCTGCGACGCGCGCCTCCGCCCAAGCGTGGACGCGTGCTCTCGCATGACGCCGGCCTCCCCTCGCGTGCCTGCGTCTGTGTAGAGGACGTTCGCGGCGGGGCAGGCGTTGCTGCCTCGCCGGAGCTCAGCTCCTTGGTCGTGTCCTCCGTGCGGTAGGTGGACTGCGAGGGTAAGAATGCCGCTGCTCTTCTGCCGCACAAAAGTGCTCGATGGAGTGCCACATAAAAAGAGCGAGGAAGAAGACCTTCTAGTCATTGACAGGCGGGGCCCGCTTCTCATTTGCCACTGTCAACATTTTTTGTTTTTGCCACGTCAGTATAACAGGTGGGAACAACTTGTCAGTTGCGCTGTCTTCACGGGCATAACAGACAATCAGTGCTCTCTGTTATAGGTTAGACGCAAAATTGATTGTTTTTTTTTTTTGGCCTGGCTTAAATTTGATAATAAGTTGTTACCCTACCTTCAAATGTGGTGGTTTTGGTAAACAACTCTTTTGAGAGGGGCGGGTGTAGACGTGTAGTACAACAATGCTCCTTATTTACTTGTGAAGTAGGTCATCGGAACCTATTCAATAGAGGGGTATCATGTAGTTGAATAAAATTCTCAGTGCGGCCCGACTTTGCCAGCCCCAGTTCCCATCAAAAACATTTTCAGCATCTGAACGCAAGGAAATCCTTATGTACATGCTTCGATGCATCTAGAGTTCTAGACTAGCTGATTCATAAGAGTATAGATTCACCCATTTTGCTTCGTATGTAGTCATATGTTGAAATCTCTAAAAGCCAAATATTTAGGACCGAAGGGAGTAGCACATTTGATTGTGGCACACGGCCGGCATGGCAATGTATATTTTCCATCTTGCAAGATGTGTCACTCATGGTGATAATAAATGTATCTTTTCCGAGTTACTCCTGTGCACAACTTGCCTTTTCTTGACTACAAAATTATAACTACAAATTTATACTCATAGAACTCTTATTTTAGGCCTAAATTCATCACATGAAATAAAAATATCATACATAGACATACGTATCGAATCGACGGGGCGCGGCGTGGCGCCGCGCTGGCAAAGCTAGTAAGGTCTATGCGGATTAAAGTTGAGTCGTTCTACAGTACCTTCTGGTACTAATGCGATCGAGCAATCTACAGAATTGCCATGATTAAAGTGGAGTCGTCCCACAGTACCTTCCGGTACTAATGCGATTGAGCAATCTACAGCAATCTACACAACAACCACAATAAGAGAATTTGCTTTCAAACTAGATTAAGTTTCATTTCTCCAAAAGCCCACGAACCAAATTAGAGAGGAAAGAAGGCTCAGACTCTTAAAGACAACGCAAGCAACAGTGCTGCTTTTTCTCCCCTTGGCTGGCAACACACCAAATGTTATTTTCCCAACAAGGTGGTCAGGAAACTATAAAGTATCCAAATCTGAACTAGAAATTGTGAATACCAAAACTACTAGTAAAACAATAGATCTAACGTGGATGCACTTCGATGTCCATAAAACAATAGACCTAACATGGATACACTTGAATGTCCATGTCACCAAACACAATATCATAAGTGTCTAGCAGCACAAGGAGAAATCTTTGTTATCTAATTTATTTTGGACCATGATAAGTGCCACACTTGTGGAACGAAGTAATTTCGCCCACACATGTGCGCTGAAGCATATCGGGACAAACGCCCTTCTAGCCACCCATTATGACACGTCAGTCTCTTTTTTCACATATGCATGCAAACAGGAACAAAAACAAATGATGTTAGCAGGAATCTTTGGGTCTTTCAAACTTTAAAATGTTCATCTCTTAAATGAAAAATTTGATTGAAAATCCGTTTTTAACATTAAATCCGTCACGTCAAGGACTTCGAAACTAAATCCCATATCGATATGTTTCGACGATATTTTTTGGCGGTCAAAAGTTGCCATGTCTATTGCACATAAATTGCCATGATGTTTACACCGAAGTTACCATAATATGTTTCAACTACTTTTTCTTCTACGTTTAAAGTAAAATTTTGACATGTTATAAAAAAGGGAAATAAGAAACTAAACTTTCCTTGGAGAATTACTAAAATTTGCCATGATCAATGAAACAATTTATACATGATTCATATTTAAAAAGAAATCCGTCGTCAATTATTTTAAAAATGCATAGTCAATTATTCAAATTTGCTATGAACCAGAAACTAAAATTTCCAAGGTGAATTACTTAAATTTGCCATGATACATGCATATTGCCATGGTTCACACAAAAAATAATTTTCATGGTAAAAAATACTAGAATTGCCATGGTCAAAATACTAAAATTTCCATGATTTATAAACTAAAATTTTGTGATCTATAAACTAAATTTGCCATGATCCATGAATTAAATTTGCTGTTGTTAATTACTAAAAATTACATGGTCAATTAATAAAATTTGCCATGAAAAGTAGTTGAAATACAATGGTAGCTTTAAATCTAGAAGAAAAAAATAGATAAAACATATCAATATGGGATCTAGTTTTGAAGATCTCTTCGAGACGGATTAATGATGAAAACAGATTTCTAATTTAAGAGATAAAACATTTTAAGTCTAGAAAAGCAAAAAGATTCCGCTGATGTCATCTCTTTGATGTGGCAAAATGGATGATAATTAGGGGCGTTTGAATCATCTTGCTTCTTGCCACACGTGTGGCACTTATCATTTGGTTTATTTTACGTGGAGTAGAGGAGATCCAACTCATTGTTGTAATAGAATTATTTTAGGGAAGGAGGATCACCCTCGGCTTCTGCATCTGAATGATGTAAGCAGCCATTTTATTAATTATTCACAAAAGATCTTACAAAGAGACACAACAATATGTCTGAAGCCACCGTCTATGCGATAACTGTCGCAACTCCTATCCAGCTCATGAAGGAATGCTGACAGTCCGGACCTAATACCATGGACCTCGCAGACAAGCCTAACATCAAAGACCTGA